>CAJQZJ010028838.1:46640-154142 GCA_907164525.1 Lophiomys imhausi | reverse complement strand
TGTGTGTGTGTGTGTGTGTGTGTGTGTGTGTGTGTGTGTGTGTGTGTTAGGGATAGAACCCATACCTTGGAGCAGGTTAGGCAAAGAATTCTCCCAGTTTTCTTTCTTTGTATGTGTGTGTTTTGCTTTGCATTGCTGAAGCAATTATATATTCTTGTTATATATTCTCAGACTGGCCTTGAGTTTACCATCCTTTACCTTAGCCTCTTAAGTGGTGTGATGGTTTTCAGGTATATAGCACCAAGCCCAACTTGTCTTATTCAAACTTTTCTGTTTTGACTGCTCGGTACAAAATCATTGACAACTCTTCATCCTTTTACCCCAGATGCTAACAGATACTCATTCTCTTAATCACTGTTCTTTTCTTTTACTATGATCTGGAAATGGTTTGGGTATGCTTCCCATGTGTTGGTCCTCAGAGCAATAATGTTGAAAAGCAATGGAACTTTTAAGAAGTGGAGCTTAGTGCAAGGTAATTAGATCATCGGAAGCATCAGGATGAAGGAGGAGACTAGAAACGGCAGACTCAAAATTAAGTCCTTGGAGGTAGTGCCTTTGTAAGTATTATAAAGAGCAAGATTCCTTTCTCCCCACTCTGGCTTTCTGTTTGCCATGTAATCCCCCATCTTGTATGTCCTCCTTCCATGAGGCCTTCTGCTATATGATGTAGACAAGGGGACCCTGAACACAGGCCAAATTGATAGGGCTATTTGATCTTGAATTTTTATCCTCCCACATGTAGTTAAATGAACCTCTTATAAAATACTCAATCCCAGGGGCTAGAGAAATGGCTCAGCGGTTAAGAGCACTGACTACTCTTTCAGAGAACCTGGGTTCAATTCCTAGCACCCATATGGAGGCTCACAACTGTCTGAAACTCCAGTTCCAGGGGACCAATGCCCTCACACATATGTACACGCAGGCAAAATACCAATGCACATAAAAAAGTAATAAATTATTTTTTAAATAATAAAATAAAATATACAATTCTGGTATCTCAATGCACCAATAGAAAATAGAAAATTTATATTCTTGTAAATATTCTTCCTTGGACTCTTCTTCCTAGAGATGGCAGTTATGCCAAATGACTTTTGTCCCTAAAAAAGAGATAAAAAGCATAAAGAAGAAAAGAGAGATGAAGAAAAGACTTCATCATCTTTATCTCTGCCTTCCACTACAATTCACTTAGTTGGCAAGAGACATGGGAAGAGAAATAGATCAAGACAGGGTTAGCAATGGCTGTACTCCACAATCAGACATCCTTATCCTACACCCATGTTTCCTTTTTCTACTGAGCCTACTCTTGCAGGAGTTGACTGATGCAGAGACATAGTAATGACTTCCTCTTATTACTACCCAAGGTATGGCAGCACTCCCATTTGATTTCAATATGGTCCTAGTTTACTGCTAAACTCGAACAAGCATATTCATCCATTGTCCACTTGACTCTAAATCTGACTATATTCCTTTTCAATTGTTGCTTAGTGTTACAGTTTAGATTGTAAATGTTCCCCCCAAAGAACCATGTATTGGAGGCTTGGTCTTTAGCTTGCAGTATTATTGGGAGGTAGTGGAGACTTTAGAATGTGGGCCTAGTGGGAGGTCATAGACAATTGGAGACTTTGCTTCCAAAGGAATTATGGGACCTCAGCCTCTTTGACTCTTTTTCTCTTGGGCATCATGAAGTGATCAGTTTGCGCCTCAAAGTGCCTTTAGTCATAATAATCTATTTCACTACAGTCCCAAAAGTAATGAGCCAAGAGATTTTAGTCTACAACTCATTAATCCAATTGACCTTTCTTTTTTTATGATATCTCATGCTGTGTTTGTTACTTTTCTATTGCTACGATAAAACACTGTAACCAACTTATGGAATTTATAGAAGAAAGAATTTATTTGGGTTTATGGTTCCAGGGAGTTAAGAGTCCATGATGGTGGAGCTAAAGCATGAGAGTGGAAGCAGGAAGCTTGAGTCACAACAAACACTAAGCAGAGAGAGAGAACTGGACATGGTATGTGGCTTTTGAAACCTCAAAGCCCACTCCAAGTAACATATTTCCTCCAGCCAGTGCCAAACCTAAACCTATGCTGTTGAAGTAATTAATTAAATTATTACCAGTAGTTATATTATAGTTAACTGGATGGCAATGTTAATCCTTAACTCGCCATTATAAATGATCAGAAGACACCTGATGGATTTTTAACAAGCCTTAGCCTAGATTGTACAATCTTAACTCACCTAAGCTAGATTTTAATGCTATTCCCCAAATAAAACCCCAATAAAACAATTGGGATATTATTCTCCATGCTATGCTGATGTTCCAGGCCATGCAGAGATATGATTCTATCTATGGTGTATCTTCTCCTTCCTCCTTCTGGCTTCTTCTTCCCATCATTCTCCTCTCTGCCCCAGAAGCCCATTAACCTTTGCCGGGCCTACCTCTCTCTCTCTCTCTCTCTCTCTCTCTCTCTCTCTCTCTCTGCCAAATCACAAGCCTTAGCATTTTATTCAACCAATCAACTTTAAATTACATAGAGCAAGGTTTAGACCAAAAAAAAAATAAATAATAATAATAATAATAATAATAATAATAAGATATACATGACAATATCCTTGTCTGGGCAGCAACCAGATCCTGGGACCAGCAATTAACAACAGAAGACAAGCAGCTTTCAGGTTACCCCAACAATACACAAACAACAGCACCAAGTGAGGAGCAAGGTTTCAAACACCTGAGTCTATGGAGGAAATGTCATTCAAACTACCACATCAGCATTTTGTCATCGTAATGGAAGGCTAACACACTTAGTATTGTGTTGCTGCATAAGAGCATGAATTCTTGGAAGGGAATATACAGTTCACCATTTTTATATCCTTAAACTTTAATAGAATACCTATCACACATATTGTCACATATACCTGTCACATATATCTGAAAGATTAATTGGTTCATGTTGATGTTGTACTCAAAATTATCATTGCCAAAAGCTGGCCATGGTGGCTCACACCTTTAATCTCAGCACTCGGGAGGCAGAGGCAGGCAGAACTCTGAGTTCAAAGCCAGTCTGGGCTACAGAGTGAGTTCCAGGACAGCCAGGGCTGTTACACAGAGAAACCCTGTCAAAAAAAAAAAAAAGAAAAAGAAAAAAAACTCTTAAAAAATTAGCATTAGCATTGCCACTTTCAGCAAGAAGGCAATGTTTGATCTTCAGCACACCAAAGCCTCCTAGATCAAGTGGGATCATTACAAGATACTAAACTTGAAAGATTGCTTCTGTATATTTTAAGAATAAACTGGGGGTGTGTCTTCACCACCAACAGTGGATGGGCTGCAGGAAGTCCACAGCTAGCTCTGCAGGATCAGGCTGGGGTTCTGCTGGAGCAGCTAAAGATAAAACTGAAGAACCTATGACCGATAACTGCAAGAGGAGAAACTAAGAGGATTCTATGTTGCCCTCCCATCTGAAGCTGTCAATGTGGAATCAAATAAAAGAAAGACTACAAAAAATTAGACTAAAATAATACCATAAGTCAATAACCAAGAGCTTGCTCATCAGGTGGAAGAAATCTGGCATGGGGACATTTCCAAAGAAATTCTAAACATGTGCTGTTGCAGGATATTTGATCACACTGTGAACCCCAAGATTGTGTTATTTACTGGAAAACCTAGTTTTTCTAGTTATGGTGTGGCTCAACCCTAGCACACACCTTTAATCCAAGGATTTCCTGCTTGAATACTGTAGACAGGATTAAATAAAGTCAACTATAGGTCAAGAGGTAGAGCAAGCAACCAGTTGACAGGAAGTAAACACAGGAAAAAAAAAACCACAGTAAAAGGAAGTCAGGAGGATGGATAGAGAGAGACACACACAGGAAGCAGAAGGTATCCACATTCAGTCTGAAGGGTTTTTGAAAGGGTGTAGAGGAGAGTTTTCTTTTGGGATGAGAGAAGAGAAGGAAGGACAGCTGGGTGCTTTCTTTGCCTCTCTGAGCTAGCGGGTGTCCGCCCTAGCATCTGGCTCCCGAGAATTTATTGGTAAAATGGAACACTGAGATTTTGTTAAAAACAAATTGCACCTTCCCATACCCTCTCCTTATCTCACTAGAAGTATATAGATAAAGCCATGGGTACAGGTTGAATGCTGTGGTTTACAATGTTGGATAGCTCACTCCTCTGAATTACTGTTCCTGCTGGAAGGAGAGGCTCACAAGATTCAGAAGACTATAGAATGCTATAAGGTTTAGGAAGTTACAATATTCACAAGACCTCAAGGTTTAAAAGCAATAAAGGACTGCTAGAAGAAGTTTCTCTGGTGGAGTCATCTGCAAGTTGGGCAAGGAGCTTCAGGGACACAACTTTCATGTGTTATCATCTATTAGGGGTTGGCTTGTTGGTGACACACTCTCTGCCTTTGAGTTACCCATGCTCCTGTAATTAACTCCTGTAAGTAATAACCCAATAAACTCTTTGGTTCACCAAAGTAAACTTGGGTGGAATTATTCTTTTGTCTGGTGCTGGTACCCTGTCTGGGGTAAATAGACATTTGTTCATATCTCTCCAGGAAGTCACACACCATAGAAGGAAACTGGTCAGACAATGTGTTTATTTATGGAACTTCCTGCAGTCCCCAAGTTGTGGTTGCTGTGGTCTGGCCTGCTGCTGGGCTGCACAGCATTCCTCACCATGGCCACTCAACACAGATCACAGAAGTTGTGCCTTCTAACCAAAACCTTTTGATAGTTTTTATATAATAAAATTACTGCTCTACTTATATACTCAGGTAAAATACTATATTTTGTCTTTCACTACTTCCATTTTGCATTAATTTTGAGCTGTAAAGTTGGTAATTTTTAAATCATCCCTTTCTCTATTTGACTTAACAAATGTTTTTAAGTGTCAGAAATTTTCCTTTATTAGGAACAATGTCTTACCATGAAGTATTTAAAAATAAACTAGCTTAATTTGCCTGTTGATCCTGTTCTATTTTCATTTTTTTATGTAAACCAGGCTGACATTGAATATGCAGAGATCCATCTGACTCTTCCTGAGAACTGGGATTGAAAGTGTATGTCACCATGCCTTGCTCCTATTTTTAAGGGTGTCTAATGACAGGTATGTGATGACCACTGTAGATATGTTTCTCTGATATCCTCATCTTGGGTGAGGAGCATTTCCCTAAGATAAGATTCTTATAATGTAATAGTCTAAATTGATGAAAAAGAAGAATTGCATGTATGTCTGTGCACCACATTTGAGCCTGATGCCCTCCAATACCAGAAAAGGACATCAAATTCCCTGGAACTGGAGTAACAAACAGATGATTGTGAGCCACCATGTGAATGCTGGGAATTGAATCGGCTTTTCTGCAAGATCAGTCCATGCTCTTAACTGCTGAGCCCTTTCTCCAGACCCAACCATCTGATTCTTAAAGAAATGTTCAGGCTGGAGAGATGGCTCAGCTGTTAAAGGCTAGGCTCACAACCAAAAATATAAGGAAATGTTCCATCATTTTTCAGTTTTAGCCAATATTATGTTTTCTTCCAAAAATTCCCATTTCCAAGGCATTCTTATTTCTCAAACCTGCTAAGGCAATTGCTACTTGATTTATTTTCCATCTTTCAATATTTTTTGCTATTGTTTCCTATGAGGTAAAATGGATTGTAAATCAATTATAAGAATGTGAATAAATGTGTAACATCACTCAAAACATAAATGAAAAATAATAAAATACTAATTTTTCATCTGCCAGTGAATAGCAGTAGCAGACAATCCAGCAGGGTGTTTCAGTTGCTCCTTCTCAGATCTGACTCTAAAATGTGATAGTCCAACGCAGTTACTGCTTGAGGGACGAAAGTGTTAGATAATTACCTCTAACAACTTCACCACTGTGGATAATTATCATATTTAAATAGCCTGTCTTAAAAGGTTACACTGAACTAGAAATGAAAGGTGACAAGGTTAAGGACAATGACTTGACCTTGTCCCTTTAAACTTGAAGAGGATGAGATAGCTCAGTGGTTCTCAATCTTCCTAATGCTGTGACCCTTTAATACAGTTCCTTATGTTCTGGTGACCTGAAACCATAAAATTATTCTCATTGTTACTTTATAACTGTAATTTTGCTACTGTTATGAATCATAATGTAAATATCTGTGTTTTCTGATGGTCTTAGAGCAACCCCTATGAAAGGGTCGTTTGACCCCCCCACTCCCCAAGGGGTTGAGACCCACAGGTTGAGAACTACTGGTCTAGGTAAAAGACACTCCTTGAGTGATTAACATGTGTATGAGAGTCAAGGGAGACTGTAAAGGAGACAGACACAAAATGAAGGCAGCAATGGCAGCCTTTCATACTATTTTTATTTACCTGTGGTCCTAAGCTAGGAATCAATGATCAATGCTTTTTGATAAAAGCAGTTCCTAAGTGCTTGTTACAGAACTATTTATAATCTCCCATGCTTACTAGTATATGTGACTGTGGTGGTTTGAATAAGAGTGGCTCCCATAAGCTCATACATTTGAATGCTTGGTTATTAGGGAGTGGCACTACTTGACAAGCATTAGATGTGTTCTTCTTGGAATAAGTGTGGCCCTGTGGGAGGAAATGTGTCATTGGGGGTGGGCTTTGGGATTTCAAATATTCAAGCCAGGCCCAGTGTCTCTCTCTGCCTGATGCCTGAAGATCCAGATGTAGAACTCTCCATTCCTCTCTAGCACCATGTCTGCCTGTATGCTACGATGTTGATAATGGACTTGTAATCAGCCCCAATTCAATGCTTTTCTTTACAAAAGTTGCTTTGCTCATGGTATCTCTTCACACCAACACTGAGTAAGACACTGACTCACACTGACCATAAAAATCACATTTCCTACATTCTCACAAATGTTAGTGATAGTCAAAGGGACTTCTTCACATTATTAAAGAAGAGTGGGGGCATGAGTTCCTGACCCAAAAGCAATCAAAATAATTGGCCAAATAATAGCACTATGACTAAAAACAAGGAAAAATAGTAGATTATTCATTAAAGCTAAAGAGTGACATGTCTATTGATCATATGTCCTTATGCTGTCAAATGACAAGGGACTTACTGGCTAAGGAAATAAAACAAGGAAGTCCCACATAGTAAGCAAATATACAGATTAAAAAGATCATCCGAAGGAGCTGGATAGATGGCTCAGTGAGTTGAAGCACTTACTGTTCTTGAAGAAGACACAGGTTCAAGTCCCAGCACCCACATGGCAGCTTGCAACAGTCTGTAACTCCAGTCCCAGGGGATCTGAAGCCCTCACCTTCAAGAGCACCAGGCACACACGTGGCGCACATATACACATGCAGCCAAAATACTCATACACATAAAATAATAAATCTTAAAAAAAAAATCAAATGGAGAGGGAAAAACAAACTTCTGAGCAGTCTAAGGACTCTGTGATAATCGTACCATCATGCCCTGACAGAGACAGAAAAAGATACTTCCATTCTGGGCAGGCCATTTCAGTCCAAATCAACCAAGTTGTGTAGGAGTGGACTTACAAGTAGTGAGTCGACCATAAACCCAACGCTAAAGAGCAGCTGATAGAAGGGTCCCCTGGAATTTTCCTCCTCATGTGTAGGGAGTTAGATTAATATAAATTAGATTTAGTAAATATCTAGGTTTCTGACACAGTCTCTTAATCCAGGGCATGAAGATCAATTTGGCTGTGTCTTATCAGCTTATGGATGAAGTCACGAGAAACGAGGGGAGTCTCTATGGACTGAAAAATAAGGTTGAAGCCAGGTGAAACAAGGAAAGACTTTATGACCTGGCATTGTTTTCAACTGCTAAGTGGGCAGAGCCCAAATTAAGCTGAAGCAGGTGGAACAAGGAGCGATCCTATTTAATGACAAGTGGATGAGCCCGGAGAGGTCGTGCTAGGAGCTCCATGCTAGAGAGCCGATGCTAGCGAGCTCTGATGCTAGCGAGCTCTGATGCTAGCGAGTCCTCACGCTAAAAAGGACAACAAGTAGTTTGTATCCTCTGATGGAGAAAGTGTTGGTGAACTGATATCCCAGATCTCCCTGAGGTAGAAAGAAGCTGGTGAGCAGAGAAAGCCTCAGCAAGACAGCAAAAGGCCAAGGACTAAACCCTGTAGCTCAGCTTTTGCCTAGAGGGGTTTGACCTGTCCGAACAGAGGCCTGAATGGAACTGTGGCCAGCTTAAGGACTGAGGCAGAGTGGCAGAGTTGCTGATAAAAGGAAGTAAGTTGGCCTACAGACGGCTGAGGTCTCCCCGAGAGAAGAAAGCCTGAAGCCTTATTTAAGGTGAAACGCCATAGCCAATTTACCCTGACGTATCTATGTCTGAGATATCCCAGAAGAAAGACTGCTAAGTGCATTAAAAGGTCTACCCCAGAGACTGTATCCTTCTGGAAAGTTATGAAAATAGTTGTAATAGTTATCAATAGGTTTAGTGGTTAGGTCTTTGGGGTTGTAGGCATTCATAAGGGTTGTAGGAATTTATAGGAATAGTAGTTAAGTAAGTGTATTTGTTATAAGTGAATATAGTTATTAATAAATATTTAATAATTAAGAGGTATGGTTTCCCTCATGTTTGTGTTCTCTTGTTCCTGAACATCCTTTCTTATTTTCATGTCTCTATAAAATACCTGGCAACATATGTCCACAGTTAAAACACTATCTACAAAGGACTCATAAATATTAAGTAAAAAAGACACGTAGGGAAAAGAAAGAATAACAAGAGAAAGTAAACACAGAATTGTAAGTTTTTGGACTAAGTCTAGCGACATCAGACTTGCAGGTTTAATAAATGTGCCACACAGAGAATGGGAAGGACGTGAATGTATTGGTGGAATGGTAGTGCAAGGGTGATTTCCCACCTGAATCCCGATCCTGCCATTTTAGGCTACAACTAAAGGGAATGAAACTGAGTAACCCTTTATACCAACGCTCTTCAATCCTAAGCAAGTTTGTAAATGGCATCAAACAGAACTTTCATCAGAAAATGCCTTAGACGTTTCCCCCTCTACTCAGCTCCCTCAGGCCGCCCGCAAAGCAGCACCTACTACACAGTCTCCCCTTCAGCGCTGGCTCTGAAAGACTTCCCAATGTTCCCTACTCATCCCCTCTACAACCCAACTCCTGCTCCCGTCGGATCTGAACGTCAAGTCCACTGCGGTTCTCCTGGGTTTTCAAAGAACAGCCGGAGCCGATCGACCAGCTCAGTGTCTCCACTGCCTGAACTTGTCCCCTCCGCTCCGGCGACAAGAACCGAATCGCCGAGCACGTCGATCTCTGTTGCCTGGGCCGCCCCATGAGCCCTCTCCAGGTCTGGGAGTGCCGAGCGGCTCGATCTCCGCGGCCTGAGCCCGCCCCTCCGCCCAGCGCCAGGCAGCGGAGCGCCGAGTCGCTCGATGAGTGGGGGCGCTGCAGCAGAGCGGAGCGTTGGCCGGTCTGCGCCCTCGATCTCCCCCCCACACTCCCTCCCTCCTTCCTCAGCTTCCGCTCCCTCCCCCGCCCGCCCTGCGCAACCAGCTGGGACTGCTGCCGGGTGCTCGGTCGGAGCCTCAGGTATCCCGCCCCGGCGCGCGTGAGGACGAAGGAAGCCAGGCGACGCCCCTGCCCGCCGACCCCTAATGTCCGCTGGGGCTGGGAGCTGGCCTGCGCGAGGACACCCGGTCGCGAGTAGGGAAGGCTTGGGGCCCGAGGTGCCGTGAGGAAGGGGCGCGAGGACCGGGGTGCGGCTGGGGCGGCCGAGGAGCTTTGGGATCGAGTTGCCCTCCAGGGACAGAGCTGTTCCGAGGGGGCACCTGCATCGGAGTCAGGGACCAGAGTTGCGAGCAAATTTCGGGGTGCGGGGCCTGGTGAGGAGGCCGGGAAGAGAGGCCGAGGAACCAGCCAGGAGGCTGCCCCGAGGTCCTTCTTCAGGGGTTCGGAGAAAGCGCTCATCCCCGCTGTTTAGACTGACCCGAGGGTGGGGGTGAATCCTTACACGTAACAGGTTTTGCGAGTGAGATTTCCAGTCGTGATTTGAAGTGAAACTGTCACCAGGCAAGACTGCAGATGAGAAATGAGGAAGAAAATCCAGAAGGGGAACTGGAGGCTTGGGAGAAGGAAAACCGTGCCCAGCCAGATTCGGGCTTATAGCGAAATGAAATACGCAGAGCTTATTTTGTAAAGTAAAAAGGCCAACGTAGATTAAACCACAGGTTAGAAGTTGATTACGTGTAAAGCCACTGAATAGACAACGTACTACGAAAGATGCATACGCGACATCTAGCAAGTGAAGTACACGTCAGAGGCTTGCGTTGTTGACACTTAAGTGAACCCTGTAGTGTTTCCGTCGAGATGGAGGGACATCGCGGCGGCTCTTACTACGTAGACACTGTAACTGACAGGAATATTTTTGGTGGGAGGAACTGTAGGCAGAATGTAGTCAGTTCTAATTTCTGAACACAGTTTATCCCCGATACTCCCCCCCCCCACACACACACACAAATAGCATTAGTTGCGCGTAGTTTATACCAAGGGTAGCTCATTTGTCTGCTGTTTTGCTGGTGGCTTCGTTTGTCTGGCTTGAGTTTGCTTCGTTCTTGAAACTGGTAACTTGGATTTTAGGACTTGACTAAGAGGGTTACCCCTCATTAAGGTTTAGTGTTATGTCTAGTAAAGAAACCATATAAGTGTATTTGATTACTTCTTTCCCTGTTGGCTAAGATCAGTTGGAGTACCTGTACTTATCAGCCATTTGTTTATTTTGGGTTGTCGGGTTTTAAAAATATAAAGTCCAGATATAATTAAAAGCTCATTTCTTCAGCTCTTGCTTTGTCGACTTTTTTTTTCCAGTGCATTCTGTAACATTCCTGCATGAAATTTATTCTGAAATTAAGGAATAAGGAATAAAATGGGCCATATGATTCTAACAGAAATAATGTGGAATAAAGAACCCTAGAGCCGTCACTCAGCCATGGACTGATAGTTTATGTTAGAAGTGCTGAAGTTGCTGATTTGATTCTGGTTTCTCTTAGTGCTTAACATTAATCAATAAACTAATATCTAACAATAAAGATCCTTAAGGTTTTTTTTTAATAGAAGATAGGTTGTTTTAAGAAAGTATCTCTTTTTAGAACAGTTGTGTAACAGGGCAACTAAATGAGTAAATATTAAAACTGATAATGCATAGTCACTTATTGATCTGAGTGGCATGACATAACATTGTTAATTATTTCTTACTAAATTTTCTTAATGCTTAGTTGAAAGATGTGTCAAGAATAAAAAAGAAAATATATGTGTAACACTGAATACTAAAACTGCTTCTGTGTTACTGAAGATACGTAGATGTTTTCAGCATATACTAAACATCTTAGACTTACATGAATTTTTAATTAGCCATTATCTGCTCCAAAATACTGGAAATTTGTATTTGCTTAACAGCTACTTCTCTAGAAAAATTTGGTTATGTTGCATACTCAATTATTTCCTGGAAAAAATGACAATGCACATTAGCATTTTAAAGGCTGTCAGGTGGTTCCCCAGCAAGGAAAACCAGCTTTATTTAGCCTCTTTGTTTTTATATATGAGAAATCCCATTTTCTCTCAGAAAATTTCTGTGAACCCAGAATGTGAGAAGGGTGTTTTCCCTCAGAAAACAAGCAATTTTACAGGAGATTCTCCAGCAGACACCAGCTTAAAGTCCTCCTAATTTGTTTGTACCACTTTCTACTAGGAAATAGCCACAGCTGCCCCCACTTCAGGTGCCAAGCCCCAAGTTATACCTGATTGTCTAAAAGTTGAGATGGTCACAGTGCCTTTGTTGATTTCAATTAATTTACTAGAATGGCTCACAGAATTCAGGGAGACACTTTAAGTTTTCCAGTTTATTATAGAGGCTATTATGAAAAGTGCAGATGAATTATCAGATGGGTTAGATGGAAAAGTATAGGAGGAGCTCTTGTGGCCTCTCTAGGTTCCACCCTCTAGTAATGTCCTTGGGTTTATACCTCAAAGCTCTCTGGGGTTCTGACCTCTTGGATTTTTATAGAAGTTTCATTTGTGGGTCCAGTAGATTACAACAGCAGCTGTTGGGGATCACTTCAACCTTTGCCCTCTACCTTATCCAGAGGTTGGGGTGGTATGGACTGAAGTAGCTCAAGCTTTTAATCCTGACATGGTTTTCTCAGTGATAGCCTCCATTCTGAAGCTGCTTATAGACTGCCAGACACTTGTCGATCTTTTTTTTTTTTTTTTGAGTGTTTTGTTTTTGTTTTTTTGAGACAGGGTTTCTCTGTATAACAGCACTGGCTGTCCTGGACTCACTTTGTAGATCAGGCTGGCCTCGAACTCACAGTGATCTGCCTGCCTCTGCCTCCTAAGTGCTGGGATTAAAGGCATGCGCCACCACGCCTGGCCTGGCCTGGCCTGACACTTGTCGATCTTATTAGCATAAAAAAACCTCACATTTACCACTTCTGGGTGTGAGGCTTTTAGGATCTACATGTCAGGAAAAAAAAAGAGGAAAGGAGAGAGAGAGAAAAAACATGTACATATACACATTTGTAAATACATTTGTGTGAATATTTGTATGCATATATATACTTTGTGAGTCAACAGATATGCATATATATGTGTGAATATATATATGTGTGTGTGTATATATATATATAAAATTGTTATTACCAGATTGTTACACTAGTACTTAAAAACTAGTCATTCTCACGGAGCACCCAATGGACCATAGTTTATGAACGTTTTCACATGTTAACACATGTTAATCTCATGTGACCATCTAACTTCACACAGAATCCTGGAAACCGCTGTTTTACAGATGAGCAACTGATCATTGCTGAAGCAACTAAAAGTGCAGTGACTAAAAGTATGCCACTATTTTCTGATTCCAAGTTAAGAATCTTAAAGCTGCTGGGCATGGTGGCACATGCCTTTAATCTCAGCACTCCGGAGGCAGAGGCAGGTGGATCTCTGTGAGTTCAAGACCAGCCTGGTCTACAAAATGAGTCCAGGGCAGCCAGGGATCTGTTACACAGAGAAACTCTGTTTCAAAAAAAAAAATCATAAAGCTTTTTCAATATTTAGGGACTATTTCCATTTTCTCCCTTTTTGACAGAATCTGTCCTTTCATGTTTATAAAATCCCAAATTTACCCATTTTCTCTACATGTTTCCTTAGGGGAATACCATTCATTTTTATTATGGTTTTAGCTATTTCTTGGAAGCTAAGGCTTAGCATATGGACTGTAGTCAGTGGAATGGAGCAAGAGTACATAGTTCAAGTTATAAGTAAGGAAGACCCTGTCACACAGGGCTTTGTATGGTATTAGGCACTTTAGCTTATACTCCAAAGTTTCTCAGATGATGAAATTTGTCCCCCCCCCCCCTTTAGGTGGTGAATACTGAATCTATTGGGAAATAGAAGAATATTTGTGAGCAGAAAGTATGCCTCCCAAATTCAAGCGTCACCTAAATGATGATGATGTTACTGGGTCTGTGAAAAGTGAAAGGGTAAGTGTGGAATCTTAAGCTTTAGAGAAATTCACTGTAAGTTGCATTCCCTGTGAATGACAGAAGGACATCTGAAATGTGTGGAACAGAAAAGAGATGATCCTTTTCCTAGTCACCCTAAAGGGTCACACTTGGTGCCCTGTAATAAAGGTTAACAAAGGAAAAAACAGAGTGTATTTATTTGATCATGGTTTTGTTTTATGTGACATGTGAGCCTTTAGATTGAAGACCCCAAAGGCAGGATTGTCCTATTTTTATGCTGAGGTTTAATGAAGCACAGCCAATTACGTGTAATGTGATTGGACAGAAGGGTGTGATCTAATAGCATAGAGAAAGGTGGAGGAAGAGAAACTGTTTCCCCACTTTTTCCTGGCCTCTGTGTTCCTTTCTGTTGGCTATGGGACAGAAACCTTCTGGAATGGGGTTCTTAAGACCTATCATCGAACAGGATAGGTCAGAGAATGTTTTTATGATCAGTTCCTAGGTAGAAAGATAAGGGGAGATCAGGGTAATATTTTCAGGCTTTATGGCCATTTAAATTAAACATATAGAGTTGAGTGGATTTTGGTGTTTTCACAGAGTTCCTAGCACAGTTTTAGAAAGATCAGTACCCCTGAAAAAAAGCCTGTTCTCTTAACAGTTGTCCACATTCCCTTCATTTCTTCAGCCACAGACAACTAAAACTCTCTAGTTTGACTTGTTCTGAATATATATATATGAAATCATACAGTATGTATCTTATTATTGGCTTCTTTGACTCATAATATTTTCAAATTTTGAAAATATTGTAGTATTAGAACTTTATATCCTTTTTTTTCTAAGTATTTTTTCCAGTTTTTATTTTATGTATGTGGGTGTTTTGAGTGCATGTATGTCTGTGAACCATGTGTGCTGAGTGCCCAAGAAAGCCAAAAGACTTTTAGATCCCCTGAAACAGGAGTTACGGATGATTATGAACCACCATGTAGGTGCTGGGAATTGATCCAGATTCTGCTGGAAGAATTCTTAACCTCTGTGTTCTTAACCTCTGCACCATCTAACCAGACCCTTTATGTCTGTTTTATTGCTGAGTAATAGTCTATCGTGTGGATGTACCACATTTCCTTATCTGTTCATTAGTTGATGGACATTTTGGGATGCCTGTTTCCACCCCACCTCCATAGCTTAGCTGTTCTGAATACTGCTGAGTGGGTAGTAACATACACATTTTGTGTAAACATATGTTTTTATAAGGGGAGTTAGATTAATATAAATTAGGTTTAGTAACTGTCTAGGGGTTTCTGATACAGTCTCTTAATCCAGGGCATGAAAATCAATTTGGCTGTGGGCAATTAGGTTATCTGTTTATATAAAAACAAGGTTGAAGCCAGGTGAAACGAGGAGACACTTTATGGACTAAAATCAAGGTTTATGGCCTGGAATTGTTTTCAGCTGCTAAGTGGGCAGAGCCCAGATTAGGATGAAGCTAGGTGAAACAAGGAGAGACCCTATTTAAGGACAAAGTGAGTGGAGCCCAGGGGCCCCATGCTAGATAGCTCTCACTCTAGAAGCGATGAGTAGTTTGTATCATCTGATGGAGAAAATGCTGGTGGGCTGACTGCCAAGTCTCTCTGAGGCAGAAAGAAGCTGGTGAGCAGAGAAGGCCTTGGCAAAAAAACAAAGGGTCAAGAACTATAAACCCTGTGGCACAGCTTTTGCTTAGAGGGGTTCCACCAGTCTAAACAATGGCCTGAATGGAACTGTGACCAGCTTCACAGACTGAGGCAGAGCAGCAGAGTTGCTGATATATAAACTGAATAAGTTGGCTTACAGATGGCTGAGGTCTCCCAGAGAGAAGAAAGCCTCAAGATTCATTTAAGGTGAAGCTGCCATAGCCAATTTATCCTAAAGGATCTATGTCTGAGATATTCCTGAAGAAACACTGTTAACTCAGTGCCTTAGAGGATCTACTCCAGAGACTGTGTTCCTGACCACTGAGGACCTGCCCTGAGACTGTACCCTTCTAAAAAGTTATAATAGTTGTTATAGTTATCAATAGGTTTAGTGGTTAGGTAACAGGGGTTGTAGTCATTCATAGGGCTAGTAGTTAGGTAAGTATTTATATTTGTTATAAGCATTTATAGTTATTTATAAATACATATTGCATAATTAAGGTTCAGCTTCATGTTTTCATTCTTACATTTTTGGTTGTAACCCTTTAATGCCTGAGCCATCACTCCAGCTCTGTTTTCACTTTTTTGGGGGTAGGTATATAGAAGCAGAATTACTAGGTATTATAACTTTATTTATTAACCTTTTGGAGAGGTCTCAGACTTGTTTTCCAGAGTAGTTGTACAGCTTTAAATTCCCAACAGTGGTGTGTAAGCACATACTCAACACACTTATATTCTTCCTGTTTGTTGAGGATGGTACCCTGTTACACAGTCTTTATATTGTATCCCTAACACTCATGTTTGTTTAGTGAATATTGGTCTTATGTGTTTTTCTTGGTGGACAACTGGGATAAACTATCTACAGTTATCAGAATATAACTCACGTGGCTTGTAATTTGATATGACCTTTATTATATATGTTTCAAATTTTATCATCAGTATATGAACACTGACCATTGTTAAGTCTTTTGTTGTTCAGTCTTCTTGGTAGATGGTGCATTTTGTGATTGTCTATCAAGAGGTGTTACTTGGTTATTTATTTCAGTGCTTTAAAATTTGTCTTTAGATTACTAATTCTTTATGTTTGAACTTACAGTATATCTTTTCTTCACACCCCACATTACTTTTTATTTGACATTATTTTAGGGAATTTTTTGAAAAACAGTATTGGCTAGATTTTGTGGAACTCCATTCATACATGATTTTGGTTTTAGTAGGGTCACTCACTATGATAAGTAGTAACAGTACCAGTAGACTTTTTCTTTGGCAGCTATTCTCTTGTGGGCAGTGAATGTCCTGTTCCCGATTTTTGCTTCCTCTTTATCACTTGAACTTCAGCTTAAATTTAATCTCTTCACAATGACTTTCCCTGACAAGCTAGATCTCATGTAGTCACCTTGTCGTTTTTGCCTCATTACCGTTTGAATTCTCTGCATGGCATTTTTTTCATGATCACCTTTTTCTTTTAGAGCTGAGCCACATCCCAGCTCATGCTTGCCATTTACACCAGTGCCTAGCACATATTAAATGCTCAATATTAACAAATATTTAATGAACTTTTAATAGAGCCTTTCTTTTTTCTTGTAATGTTATGTTATATATAATTATTTTACATTGATATACAACTGTCATACATATATGCATTTCTCTTATTTCCCTTCACACTTATGCCAGATTGTGATTACTTTTTCCTTATCTCTTACTTTTCCCTGGGACTAGTAGGCACTTCAGTGAATTTATTCCTTTTCTTCTTCTTCCTTCTGTTTTTTAAATACTTTAGCAGTGATATCTAAGTCTCTCTTGTCAACACACCAAAAATTATCCGCCTCATTAGTTTATTTTTTTCTTCCCTTATCACCTCCACGCATCAGCAAGGTGAGCATATCAGTATACCGTTACTTCCCACCTCACACTGCCACACGCAGCCTTTGAGCTTTAGTAGGAAAGTTTAAATTCTCTAGAGATTTCTTTTATGTTATAGTTTTTAAGTTGTTGTCCACAATGACATTATCATCATTTCTTTTTATTGTGTATGTGTTTGTGTGTCAGTACGGTATGCATGCATGTGTGTGAGTGTGCTCACATATGTGTGTGAGTGTGAAGACTAGAAGTCTCCCTCTGTTGTTTTCCACCTTATTTTTGAGACAAGGTGTCCCACTGAACCTGGAACTTGCTGGCCAGAGAGTACTGAGGGTCCTCCTGTTTCCTTTCTCAGCATTGGATACAGATGCATGATGTTACACCTGAGTTTTATACATGGATGCTGGGAATCCAAACTCAGATCCTCATGCCTGTGAAGCAAGTACTTTTACCTACTGAGCCACTTCTCCAGCCCTCATCAAACAAATTTAAATTTGGCTATACATTTGATTAGATTCTTTGATTGTGTCTATCCATCTGTATCTTAAGACTTTTTCTTTTTGGCTGATCTAATTGCTGAAGCAGTAACCTTAGAAAAGATACATAGGTGGGACTGGAGAGGTGGCTTGGCAGTTAAGAACACTGGTTGCTCTTCCAAAGTACCCAGGTTCAAATCCCAGCATGCACATGGCAGTTCACAGCTGTCTGTAATTGCTAGGCATGGTGGTGCACACCTTTAATCCCAGCATTGGGGAGTCAGAGGCAGGCAAATCTCTGCAAGTTCAAGGCTAGCCTCGTCTATAAAGTGAGTCCAGGACAGCCAGGGATACACATCGGTGATTCGTTTCCCATTTCCATAGAAGCAAATTAACACAAAGTTAAAGTGCCATAAATCTATTTCATATTCTCTTAGGGAGAAATTGCTTTTTGTTTTTCCAAGTTCCATCTTCACTCTCAGTCTCATAGTCTCTGATTCTCTGTTCATCCCTTCTCTCTTTTGGAAGAACCATTGTCGGTAGCTCTGAGTCAAATGAATAGTCAGTAAGGACCATCAGACTCCTTAGTTACACCTGCCAAATCTCTCTCACCTCACAACAGAATCACAAGTTTTGGTTATTGGGACATGCACGTCTTTGAGACACCATTGCTCTGCCTACAAAATATGATAATTATCTTTGTCCGAAGATCTGGATTTTGCCTGACTTAACTCTCCTTTTCGGGCCTCATATTCTTCTCTTAGGGAGAATGAGGTACCATGTTCATTTTAAGGGAGACTTTGTGTTTGATAATGTGGAACTGTAAAGTTACATGTGTTGGAATCTCTAATGTGTGGCAGGCTATCTTTGGATGAGTGTCCAGAGGAGCCTTTGCCGAGGCTCTCAGGTCATCTGTGCTGCATCTGTGGTGGCACTTGCACTGCATGATTCAGTGCTGCCAGTAGAGAGAGTGGGGGGCAGGGGAGTGACTGCAGGGCCAGTGACTGGCATTCTAGATTGAAAGCATTTCTCCCGGAAAGTCAGCAAACATTTTCTCACTTCTCCTAACTGCCAGAGAGGCATCTGTAATTTGCTCTTCTCTTTTTCTGGAAGCTGCTTTAAAAAAATGTCAGCAGCCTAGACTTATTTCTTTGCTCTCCCCTGACACTTTATAATCTCTCTGTATCTGAAAACTCAAGCCTTTTTCATTTCTTGACAGAGAAATCTTTTGGAGGATGACTCAGATGAAGAAGAGGACTTTTTTCTGTAAGTTAATTTTTTAAGGTTGTAATTAACATACAAGGAAGTGCATATAGCTAAAGTGTTCATGGGAGTTTTGACATGTGTTGAAAGAAATCTCTATAATGTCATCAAAATAAAGACTGAATACAACTGTTGTCTAGAACTTTCCTTGCAACCCTTTGTAAGCTGCTGCTCTCCCAGGCTCTCCTGCTCTCTGCCACTACAGTTTCTGTTCCCTAGAGTTTTATATAAATGAAGCCCTATGTCATGCCCCTCCACCCACCCACACACCATTGTTATTTTTAAACTGGCTTCATTTGCTTAACCTGCTTATTTTGAGATCCATCTGTGGATCTGTAGGCCGTTTTTCTGAGTGTTATTCCATTGTGTGAATACACTGCTATTCATTTGCCCATTCACTTGTGTATGGATGTTTTAGTGGTTTCTAGTTTTTTACTAAAATATATAAAAGTGTTGCAAATGTTTGTGTGCAGGTGTTTATGAGGACATAAGCCTTAATTTCTATTGGGCAAATCCCAAGCCTGGTGCACATTCCCATCTAGCCCAAAGTGGCCACACTATGACTAAAGCTTTCATTTAATTGAAATCAATTTTTTTTTTTTTACATATCTTCCCTCCCTCCCTTCCTTCCAACAGGGTCTCACTCTGTAGCCCAATCTGGCCTCAAACTCAACTATCACCTTGCCCCTGTTACCCAAATGCTGGGATTATAGATGTGTACTATTGTGTATGTGTTTGTCACTCTTTCTGTTTCTCTTTCTCACTTTTTCCCTCCCTTCTCCCTCTCTCTCTCTTTCCTTCATTTCATCATTATTTCTTATGTCATAAATACTATATTGAAGAAATAATGTCACTATAGTTGAGTTTAGACCCATTAGGTATTTTCAGTTAAACTTTGTACATTGCTGAAGTAAGGATGAAAGATTTTTTTTTTTCTGGCAAATGGCCATTTGATTTTTCCATAATCATTTAATTAAAAGATTGTTCTTTCCTAATGAGATACCTTGGTACCTTGTTGTAGTTCCATCAGAAAGACTGCTCATGCAAGTGTAGGTATGTGTCTTTAATGTCAGGAAGAACAGCTTTGCTGTAGGTTTCTTCTGGCCAGGGATATGTAGAGATATATGCTGCAGAAGATACATTTGCCATTTGCAGGACCTACTGAAAGAAATTAATTTAGAATCATCCAGTTGTTCATTTGAGGCTCACTGATACTTTAAGGGACGCTCCATCCTGGTCCCTGGAGGCTTCTTCACTGAGTCTGAGTGGAGGCCTGCAGCAGACAGGCACCAGCCATGGCTCCAGACCATATGTTCCATAAGTTGTGGTGAACATCCCATACATCCAGTACTTGGAGTCTCTACCTCCTGGCTCAAATCTTCTGGACAAGTAGCATATCAAGCCCATCCAGAGTAACTACTAAGGACCCTAGGTACAGTGTTTTCCTCAGGGCCCCAGAAGTTCACAGGTGAAGTGCTAACCCTGCCCTATTGTCCTTGATGTCTCACTGAAAAGAGCTGCATGGTAGCTGACAGCTGCTGAGGGAGCATCCAGGCCCCTCCTCAGGCCAACAGGAGAAACCCCTTCTCAGCCTTTTGAAGGACCCAATCCAGGGCCAACATCAGTGCTATGGTAGTGATGGGAGAGAGCTCAGTTTACCCCACATTCTCAGGAGCTGCTAGTCACACACCGTAGTTCTCTGCTCTCTGGCACCAAGACAAGCATCTCACAAACACTGAGGTGGACATTGTCCTATCCACTTCTAACCACTGCTCCTCTGACATCTCCTGGTTTGTTTGTTTCTTGTTGTTGTTGTCTCTTTATCTGTTTGTTGTTAATAAAAATATTTTGTAAAATTCATTGAAGCCGAGTGTGATGACTGCCTGTAGGACTAGCTACTAGGGAAGTGGTAGAGTGCTTGAGCCTAATTGTTCAAAATTTAAAAATTAAAAATTAAATAAAAGTGAGACCCATGAAGATTGATGATAAGCTAAAAAGTTTAATCAAAGAATGGGAACAGTATCATTTGTATGGAAATGTGAGATAAAATGGGAGATAATTTTCTGTAGCTAAGGTGTAGTTGGAATGTTTTATTTGTTTTTTTGTTTGTTTGTTGGGTTTGGGGGGGGGGAGGGGTTTGAGACAGGGTTTCTCTAATAGTCCTCTCTATCCTGGAACTCACTATGTAGACCAGGCTGGCCTCAAAATCACAGAAATCCAACTGCCTCTACCTCCAAAGCCAAGGCTACACAGAGAAGCCCTGTCCAAACAAACAGATTAGGATAATGTAATATGTACCTTCTCAGGAAGTTTTAACACTTGGAAGAATTAGATATGGCCAATGGTATATACTATGTAGTAGATACATGATTATCATTCAGTTCTACCAATACCTGTAAAATGCAGTTCTGTATTAGTGATGAATCATACTTAGAATCCAGCTTGATTCCATACAGATATATTTCCAGTTTTCATATTTGTGTGACATTATCATTACTAATGTATACTGTGTATTTTATTTTCAGACGGGGACCTTCTGGACCAAGATTTGGACCTAGAAATGATAAAATTAAGCAGTAAGTTCCTAGATACTCATTTATTTAAATGATTGTCATAGTTCTTTGTAGACCACAGCTCTCAGACTACAGCTGGCGAACAGATTTGGCTGTTGTTTTACAAACAAAGTTTGAGTTTTGTTTTGTTTTTTTAATTAGAACACAGGCTATATCCATTTGTGTCTATATTATTTGTAGCTTTTTTTTTAGCAACAATAGCAGCATTGAGTAGTTGTGACACAGAGATCATATGGCCCACAAAAGCTAAGATTTCTGCTCTCTTATCTTTTACAGAAAAAGTTTGTTGATTGAGCATGGTGGCACATGCCTGTAATCTTTGCCATTATAATACAAGCTGCCTTTAGATTTATATTAAATAGAAAAAGGAAGAATGGCCAAAGGTGCTTCCTACCATTGTCTCACACTTCACAGTAATACCAAAAGAGGCCAATAACTTCAATACCAGTGGTAGAATACTGTGTTACAAAGGAATTGTTGCTAGACTGCAGTGAAGTGGTTTTTATAGTCTACATGTGTAGCCTGCAAAAGCTGTATACCTCATCAGGACCTGGGAGCTGTAAGAAACTTTAATGGTGGTCCTCTAAAGTACTCATGGAGAGCCGGCCTCACAAGCCACTCATTCTCTCAGGGTTCCACTGTGGTCAAAGGATATTCTGCATATGTGTGCATGAGTGTGCCTGCAAGGGTGTCTGTATGTAACTGTTGAGCCAGAGTGACTCTATCCACATTTTCTATCCATCTCTCATACCTAAAGTGTCACTGGCATAGAGGAATCTACTGACACATCGGGGTTTTTTGTCCAGCCAATATGCTTTGCTTACTGTCTGAAATGCTTCTACAGACTGAATCTGATGTAGAATATGGCCTATTGTTTCTTTAGAGCTACACATACCCATGACATGTATATGTCAACTATTACTGTAACCTTGACAATTACAGAATTTCTGATGAAAGAGGAATTATATAATTACTCTAGAGCTAAAGGCTGGCCAAATTTAGCTAGAAGTCAGTCATCAAAGGAGAAAATTGAAGATTGATGGCCCAGCCTTGTGAGCACTAATCTAACATGACATGACTCACCAATGTGTACAAGAGGACAGAGGACAACTTGCCATGCTACCTGCTAAAGGAAAATTCCCTTACATTAGTCTACCACACCAAGTTGGACTTTTTATTTAACTAAGATTCACTATTACCACTTAATCTATAATAATTCAATGGAGTATTTCTCAGCTATATAAATCAGCAACATTGTTGCTTTGGTAGAATTTGATTGGTCACTAACTGTTAAAGTTGATTACCGATTAATATGAAAATATCTACAACACTTTTCAGGAGATATTTTGGAAATACTTTAAATATTTACTTGCATCTCTAAAATTCATCATTTCTTTATATCATTTTGTTTATGTTGTTGTTGTTGTTCAGTCCTGGAGATTGAGCCCAGAACCTCATGAGTATAGACAAGAGCTCTACCACTGAGCTACACCATCAACCTTTCAAGAATTGTATTTGACGCAGGGTCTTGCTGAGTTGATCAGGCAGATCTTTAATTTGAGTCCCTCCTGCTTCAGCCTCCCTGCTGAAATTACAGACTATGGCCACCAGGTTGACAAAAGTTTGTGACTTTTTTTGATTTTTTGAGACAGGGTTTCTCTGTGTATTCTTGGCTGTCCTGAACTCACTTTGTAGACCAGGCTAGCCTTGAACTTACAGAGATCTGCCTGCCTCTGCCTCCCTGAGTGCTAGGATTAAACGTGTGTGCCACCAGGCCCAGCAATTACAGATATCTGTAAACTGACATGTGGGTGCTTGGATTTGAACCCCAGTCCTTTGGAAGAACAGCCATCTCTCCAGCCCAAGTTTGTGACTTTTATTTGGAATGTTTCCTCTGCTTTTAAGTTGAATAATCCCATTTTAAATACTACTTTGATAAATTCTAGCTATTTTCTATCTCAGATAAACAATCTCCTATCACCTTAGTCCAACCAGTTTAAACATTATAAGGCACCCAAGGATTTCCCATGATAGGAGAGCAATATATATGAAGTTACAAGAGTACAGCATAAATTTAAGACTTCTTTTGTTGCGAATAGCAAGATGGCTCAGCAAGCTTAAGGTATCTGCCTCCGTGCCTGAAGACCTAAGTTCAATTCCTGGTCTCCATATGAAAGAATTGCAAGAGAACTTGCTACTGTGAGAACACACACATACTCTCTCTGTCTCTCTGAATGAATGAATGAATGAATGAATGAATTTCATGTTTAAATCATGATTTAAAAAACAACAAAAAAACCCTCTTTTTGTCAACATTACCTTAAAAGGCCACAAGGTGGGGATGTTAGTGGAAAATTAGTATTTTCTTTATAAAATAAGGAAGAATGTGTGTATTGCAGACCATGATTCTTTTTTTTTTAATGGAAGAGCATTGACATCATTGAGTACTTGGCTAAGCATTATGCATCATGTAGAGTGTCTGAAAGACTATCACATTTAATTCTCACAAGTGAGACAAATTATCTTCATTTTAAAGGTCAGAAAATAAAAGGCTGAAAGAGCTTTCCATGCAGGCAGCATACATACATAGTAAGTGATAGGCTGAGCTGCAAGCCAGTTCTTGGCTATAGAGCTCGAGCGCTCTATACTATACCACCACTTCCCTGGTGCTGATTAGACTAGAGAGCTTGTAGAGCACAGGTGCTTCAGACTCTGTTTGAAAAGTCAAGCGCCTCTTCCTCTCCATGGGTCTGATGTCCTGTTCTAATCCTGTATGACCCCAAGGTCGTAGGGGCAGTTGCACCCCTCTTCTGTAAGCTGCTCTCCGTTCAGTTCTTAACTTTCTTTCAGCTATGCCCATGCCTTTCCACTGCTTAGCTGCATAGGTTATAATCTAACAGTCTTCTTCCCTCTGCTGTCCCAGTTCTTTCAGCCATGTGCACTTCACTCAGTGCTTGAAATAATCCTCCCTCCTACATATGCTCTCTACATAAATCCATTATCTCCTTTATCTGCCCACCTCATTCTTTTTTAAAATATTTATTTTCATTATTATTTTTAATGTTTATTTATTACTTCAAGTTACATCTCCATCATAGTACTCTTTTTCCACCCCTCCTGGTTCCACACTCCCACCCTCTCCTCCCTCTCCCACCCATCCCACTCCTCTGATGTGGAGTGTCCCTACATATCAGTCCCTCTCAGTTCAACAGTCATATGAGAGCTAAGAGCTTCTTCTTGCACTGGGGCCTATGTGGTAGCACCCATAGGGCAAATTGTCCCGTTAATAGGTAACAAAGTCTATGTTCCTGATCGTTTTGGTGTGATGGCTATAGTATAATTATCCTGTACTATATGGCTAAAATCCAATTATAAGTGAGTAGATGCCATGGGCATCTTTCTGGGTCTAGGTTAGTTCGCTCAGTATGAGCTTTTCTGGTTTCATCCATTTGGCTGTGAGTTGCATGATTTCCTTGTTTCTGATAGCTGAGTAGTATTCCATTATGTAAATGTACCACAATTTTTTTATCCATTCATCAGTTGAGGGACATCTGGGTTGTTTCCAGTTTCTAGCTATTACAAATAAAGCTGCTTTGAGCATAGATGAGGCAACTTCCTTGTGATTCGGTGAGGAGTCATTTGAATGGATACCCAGAAATGGTATGGCTGGGTCTTGAGGTAGAGCTATTCCAAGTTTTCTAAGATGTCACCAGATTGATTTTCATAGTGGTTGCACAAGGCTGCACTTCCACCAGCAATGGAGGAGGGTTCCCCTTTCTCCACACCCTCACCAGCATGTGCTGTCATTTGAGCTTTTGATCTTAGCCATTCTGACAGGTGTGAGATGGAATCTCAGAGTCATCTTGAGTTGCATTTCTCTGATGATTAAAGATGTTGAACATTTCTTCAAAAGTTAAAAATATATTTACTTTATGTGTATGAGTGTTTTGCCTGCTTGAATGTGTGTATACCATATGCATGCCTGATGCCTGCAGAGTTTAGAACAGGGCTTTAGAACCTTGAACTGACTTTAGGGATAGTTGTGAGCCACCGTGGTAGTGCTGGGTATCAAACTTGGCTCCTATGCAAAAAGTAACAAGTGCTCTTAGCTGCTGAGTCATCTCTTCAGTCCCACCCCCTCCCCAGTCCAATTCATTCTCTGCCCCTTAAAATTGCTTTGGATGTTTAGCTTCTTTATTTCCATATGAACTTAAATTTTTGTTTCTATTTTTGTGAAGAATGTCATTGGAATTTTGATGGGAATTCTACTGGAACTATGGATTGCCTTTGGTAATGCAGCCACTTAAACAAATACTCTTTGAACATGGGAAGCCTTTTTTTTTAAAGATTTATTTATTATGTATAGTGTTCTGCCTGCATGCACACCTGCAGGCCAGAAGAGGGCACCAGATTTCATTATGGATGGTTGTGAGCCACCATGTGGTTGCTGGGAATTGAACGCATGACCTCTGGAAGAGCAGCCAGTGCTCTTAACCGGGAAGCCTTTTTTATCTGGTGTTTTCTACAACTCTTCTTTAGTGCTTTAGAGTTTTCAACATAGAGGTCTTTCGCATCTTTAGTTCAGTTTATGAAGTTTCATAATTTAAAATGTACTTCGGAGCCATGGTAATAGAAACACTGTAGTACTGACACAAAACAGACACATAGAGACCAATGGAATAGAAAACCCAGAGAGAAAATACCCTACCTAATCACAGCCATTCGATTCCTAATAAAGGTGTCAGAACATGCATTGGAGAAATGGCCACCAATGTCACTTTATGTAAGTGACACTGGGGAGCTGACTAACGTGACAGTACTGCCTCTGGGTCACCTCTGTCTGAATGGGCCTTCACCTTATTTTTAAAGCACCCACTTTGACCAGCTCAAATGAAGGGTAGAACTACTTTTCAGAATCCCACATGATCCTTCATCCCTAACTCTGGGTTATTTTGTGGGGAACAGAGGACAGAGAAGAGATGTGTATTAGGATTTTTTTTTAAAGTCCAGATGAGATCTCTCTCTCTGTTTCTCCCTCCCTGTAACACACACACACACACTAGAAAGACAAGTGAATATTCTTATTTACTTAAATATATGTGTGGTTTTGTGTGTATATATTATAGTTGCTAGTAATCATTGTGTTTTAAACATTTTTGAGTTATAAGGACCAGAAGTTCACTTTATTTCTTTTTTTTAGATATTTCATTGTCAAGGCTTGTATATAAAGTAATTTAAGATAGGTTCTTTTCTTTGGTTAGAACATCAGAGGAAGACTAAACACTCAATTAAGCATTTCTGTGTTTTTATAGAAGGTAACTTATGTGACAGTAGGTAATTGAGAACCATTTGACTAATTCTTAAGTTTGTTTCAGTTTTCTTTTTTTTTTTTTTTTTTTTTTTTGGTTTTGCGAGACAGGGTTTCTCTGTGTAACAGCCCTGGCTGTCCTGGACTTGCTTTGTAGACCAGGCTGGCCTCGAACTCACAGAGATCCGCCTGCCTCTGCCTCCCAAGTGCTGGGATTAAAGGCGTGCGCCACCACGCCCAGCTTGTTTCAGTTTTCATTGAACAGTCTTGAGTTTGATTCGAAGAGGCTCCCATTACATAAAGGAAGAAAACATTCTCATTTTGAAAGACTGAATTTTTTTTCATTTTTGCCTATTTGTGGGCATTTACAAATACTCCTGGGTATTCTAGGTTGTCTTAAATCTTGATTATGTTTAAGAGAAAACTAATGAGCAGTGAAGACTTCCATCCATTGGCTATCCAGGGTCTCCTAAGGTGTCCTCTACATTTCCATTTTGAAATCTCGGTATTTTCCATTAGCCTCCAGTAAACATGACCAAACACTGTGGTAAGTCTTATGGTTGAAATGCATTGCAAAGGAAAGTGGGTTGTGGTTATTAGGTTTACGTGGTGTTTCAACAGTCTATTGAAAAGAAAATGAAGCATTTGGAGTTACACTGAACATTCTGGCAAGGTTTGATATGCTTCTGAGATACATTGAAGTTAGAATGAAGACTAAAAGTAAGCTTTCAGTTAAATACTATTTTAATGTGTATCCTTTATCATTAATTACTTGAGTACTCAGGCCCAGAAATGGAAAAACAATGCTGAATTTTATAGTTTAATGGCAAACCACAGTTTTCTGAGAATTTGCCACATCTAATAAAAGTTCTAAAAGTGTGGGTATTCCTAAAAGAAGATTAAATCTTATCTCTTTTTAAACTAGTGTTCAGAATCAGGTGGATGAAGTTATTGATGTAATGCAAGAAAATATTACAAAGGTAATCGAAAGAGGAGAGAGACTAGATGAACTACAGGACAAATCAGGTACAGCCATTGCCGCATCGCCTGATGTTGTGAATGTGTGTAGCTAATGTGCGCCTTCTGTTTGTCTCACCAGTGTTTAGGAATCACGGCTTAGGAAGCTAACATTCAGTTCTTAAGATTGATTTCCTTGGCTTAGTTTCTGCTCGTTAATACAGATTGTCTTACTGTATTGTTTACTTCAGTTAAATTTAAAACTTCACTACAAAAGTTAAATCCCCTCTTTTCGCTTGCCCTGTTATATTGATATGCTTTATGCTTATGATGCCAAGATGTTAACGTCTACTCTGCTCTTTTAGTACTCCCTTCAAACTTGCCTAGTATTTTTGTTTTATGTCTTTTCTGGTAATTAGGTAGGCTTTCTTTAACTGAGAGATGCTAGTCTCTGTGTCTGTAATGATTGCTAGCACATATTGGGACCTCCAGTACTGTCTAAGTGGTGACTTTCCCCAGAAACATAGCAACTTTTGTTGACAGGCAGATGCTAGTCTTTGAACCTGTAATGGTTCTTGGCCCATATTAGCAATTTTGTTTGAATGGTGAATGGCTGCATGCCAGATTCATTCTTGATAAACTTGCCAGACCAAAAACTTGCTTGATTGCTTATTTTTGTCACTCAAATCAGTTATCCTTGTTTTCTGAAAAGTTAATTTTCTCTGTGAGCAGATGTTTTCTGGAGATGTGCCAAAGTATTCACTTTGTTTCTGGTGCTGGAATCTAATGTGTACTATCAGGCATCTGCTCATGAGCAACAACCCCAGACTCTACTATTTTAAAGTGTTTATTACATTAATTTGTGTGCATGTGCATGTGTTGGAACACACACATGGTGAACATGTGGAGGTACTCTTCTTCTGTCACGTGGATCCCTGTGTATCAACTCAGGTCATCAAGCAGAGTGTCCATCTTGCACCCCCTGACTATTCTTGTTTTTTTAATTCTATTTTCTTACCAGAATGAAAAAGTTAGTATATAAGCATTGAGGCCCTAGGAAGAGTTCTCAAAATCTTGAGCAGGCATGGGGTGGTGGTGGGATTGGTTGCTTTCTTTTTTTTTTCAATGTAGACTAACAGAATTTGGTGGGAATAAATTTCAAGAAGTAGAAATTGTTTTTTTAATCTTTGTGCTAGATAAAAGAAGTGTATGTCATTTAATTCTTCTCTCTGTCCTCTGTGTGATATAGAAAGCTTATCAGATAATGCAACCGCTTTCAGCAACAGATCCAAACAGCTTCGAAGACAAATGTGGTGGCGTGGATGCAAAGTAAGTAAATGAAGGGGTGGGATAGAAAAACATGTGAAGAGAAGAGGCAGCTAGTCTCTGAGCTCTGCAAAGACAAACACTGTTACTGACTTGCTTATTTGAAGGTTTTCTCAGCCTGGGACTGAAGGAGTTAACTACGGAAACCAAGTAGTGCCTGAAAGGATGCCACATAACTCTCTCCATGAAAGTACCCACACTTCCCAGTGATTCAGCATCTGGACACTGTGACTGACAAGCACATGCTACCCTGCTTAGCAACACTTCTTCCTAGCACTTTTGATAACAGTTCATTATATACAGAGTGGTTTGGGGTTTTTTGTTATTTAAATAAAATGAAAAACCAGACAAAAATGTGATTTTTCTCATAGGGGAAAACCAGTAACAGTTTGTATGCCAGAAACTCACCTAACCAAAAGATTAAGGAAAAAGTCCCATTTTTATTCCTTCATTATTTCAGAGAAATAAATAAAAGAAAATTTTAATAAGGACAGTCCATATATGTCATGGTCCCCCATGAAGCCTGCTGTCATATAAGTAGTAGACCTCTGAGCTGCAGATGGGGAAACCTACTACATGTCCTGGCTCTTGAAAGAGAAACACGAAATGCATTTTACCTTCTGTATACTTGTTCCATTTGGTTCTTGGTTATTAGTCTCTTCCATGTAATTTATCCATTTATTATCCTAGGTTGCCTTTATAGGGAAAACTGCACATAGAGGTTTTGGTAATATCCATGATTTCAGGCATTCATGGAGGGAGGGCACATTTATAAGGAACATAGCTCCCCAGGTAAGACAGGACCATTTACATAAATAATACATGGGCTGGCCGCCTGTGTTTTCACCAGTCCTGAGCAGAGTTGCGAAAAGGACAGTTTTGTGCCTCACATTAGAAATAGAGCCACCCCGAGGAAGCCTTGATTGTGACTGCTTACTGTGCAGTACAGCCTTAGTGGTAACATCCAACACAGCAGAACCTTTCACAGCTGGAGGACTTTAATCATTTGCACCAGAATACAAAGCAGCCATCATGTTCGTGTGAGAAAGAGTGAACTGGAAACCCTTTAGGGAATGTGCCTGCTTATTGGTGAGGTATATAGTATGGTAAACAGGAGAACAGCTAGTCTTGTCTTTATTAACAACTCAGATCTTCCATTTGCCTTTTCTGTGTTGTAGATAAAAGCTGTAATGGCTCTGGCTGCGGCAGTCCTTTTGCTAATGATTATCAGTAAGTATTTACTGGATTGTTGTTTCTTGGGGGTTGTGTTTTGTAAGGAGGCCTTGATTTGGTCTTGATTATTTTTTTTTCAGAGACATAGTCTCACTATGTAGCCCAGGCTGTCCTAAATGCCACTGTGTAGCTCAGGCTGGCCTCTGGTTAGGGTATTATTTTAATTTCTTTTAATTTTAGTTGACCTAATGTATGTGATGTCAGCATTGAATAATGACATATGACTTGAATAAGGAAGCAACCTTTACCTAGAATCTCTCAATCTCTGAAAGATGCTTTTAAAATGCATGAACTTGTGTGTTAATATGCATGTGTACGTTTCCATGGGGAGTCTATATCTTTTTGTTAGAGTCTCTATATTCCCTCTCCTGCTCCTCAGACCCAGCACAGGACTCAGCCATTTTTTTAAAGGCTAACTCTGGTATCTGCTATAATTAGGATCAAAATACAATTTTCTGTTTACTGTTGAATTCGGGAGACAAACCCAGTTTATTTCTCCAGATGATTTTGTTTGTAGATTTGACTTTAACTTTAGTTCTGAAAACATGACCCATTCTCTGGTTTTTCTTAATATTCTTTTCAAAGTCAGATTATTTTTTATAAGGAACCTTTCTTCAAGGTCTCTTTACTGTGTTAACAGATTTTTTGAAGAACTAAAAAGAATATCAAAAAATGATTGAAAATTTTTATAAGATTATTTTTTTAAACTTAACAAAATGTTACAAAGAAATATAATCCATTCTCATTACCTGGGTTGCTGTGTGAATTTGTTGCTAGCTGGAGTGTATCTGACCCCATGTTAATGTGCATGTTACTTCCATTGTCATGCAGAGAGATGGTCAGAGCAAGAATTTTAACTCCCTTGACCCACAGGTTTTCAGCCTGGGTCAAATGGAGATCTGCCTTTTTATTTCAGCTTTCATTCCCTGACCAGTGTCCTTTTCATAGACATGCTGTGCATTTTTGTTGACTTCATGGTTTGAAATGGACCTCAGGGATAGTCAGAAATGCCGTCCCCATTGCTAAGTGTCAGCAGGCTGTGATACACCTGAACAGAAAATATGTGGGCCACATGCTGTGTTCAGGGATGAGCTACAGTGCTTCTGGTCTTGACTTCCGAATAGTTTTTTAATTAATGATTTTTATTAAACAAGATGTCTTTCAACAGAGACACACGTAAAGCAAGATTATGTATTAATTTACTGGGTAAAGTGGGATAGCCAGAAATTAACTCTGTAATGGGAACTTTGTGGTGTGTTTCCCTATGAGTAGTGGCTTAGTGTTCATCAGTTCAGTGCTCATGATAACTTTGTACAGTATAATCATCTCAGATAACAAGACCATACAAAATACAGACGAGAATAAAAGAGGACTATACAATTCAACTGTTTTCTCACTACAGTGATAGCTGCTGTCAATATAACTATTATATATGCTTTTAGTCTTATTTATATGTAAGCATGTTTTTCAAAAGCTAAGGTTATATCAGATATTTTCTTATATTTTATGCATCATTTTCCCACATCATTAAATATGGTAATAATATTTTAGAAGCTATGGGCTATTGTTTTGTCATGATTTATTTGCTCAAGAGGCCAGTGTTAGACACGTGGGTTGTTTTATGATGTTTTTATGTTTCTTCTTATTTCATAGTTGTTATTTCAGATTAGAGTTTGGCCCTCATTTCTTCTTTTTAAAAGTGGCCAAAACCTACACTTAGGAATTGTGCTTCTAACCTAGCTATGATATGGTTCTGATTTTGATGCATTCTTTTTCTTTCTTTTTTTTTTTTTTTGGTTTTGTTTTTTGTTTTACTTTTCTCTTACAGTTCTTATAGTTGTGAAATACCGTACTTGATTTGATGACAGAGATCCTCATTAAACAAGATCTGGGACAATAATATTTAAAGATTGCTGCGTAATTTAAATGAAACCTATGTATATAACTTTCAGATTTTCTTTTTCAAGAAACTAAAAGGCAAGTACCACTTCAAATTGGAGCATTGAGAATATCATCTTCCCAACTAACAAAATGTGTTTTGAATAATTATATTTAATGCAAAGATAACTCTATTTTGCTTTATTCCAAGGATCTAATTTGAAACTAGATACTTGCCAGTTTGTTATTTGTATATATAGTTAAACACTGATGACAGTGTCTCATACTTGTGTTTTAGTGGCATTAAAAATGTTTATTATTTGCATCAAAGTGAGAGTCAAGCTGATGGTCAGGAAGCCTGTGTAGAGTCCTGACCCTTACGCTGAAAGAGATGCATAACCATCCTATCTCCTGACTCTTATGCTGTAAGAGATGCATAACCATTCTGTCAGTATTTGCAAGAATGTCATTCTTTTCATACTGAAGTTGCTTTGCAGGCAGTTTCTTCATTTATGGATTAACTAAGCGTTGTAAATGTTTCTGCCTTCAGCTCTACCTGAAAACATTCCAGTAAATCTGTTCTGACTGTATAAGGGAATATGTGGTAATTTTTTTGGTATTTACATTTTGAAAATGGGAAATTTAAACAGTGTGAAAAGAATAATATGGCACCATAAAACTGGAAATAATAAAATTATTGGAGAATGTCATTGGAGTGTTTGAAAATGAGCAATATGTAGTTCCCAGTCTTGGTTCAGTTGCTTGTCAGCTAAACTACAATAAAAAGGGACTAATTCTGATATAAGTGAAATCTGCAGGTAACATTTTCCTTGGTTTAATTTTTATTAGTAGTTTCCCTTTTTAATTTTAACTAACCCTGTGCCAGCAGTGCTGAAGTCTGTCTCACAGTCTTGAGCTTGGAATGTCACACTTTCTTGTTCTCTGACACTCTTGGGGAGATAGAGGTCTCAGGGCCAAGTGTTCAGACAACCAGTGGCAGTGAGGAGCCAACTGTCAGGAGCATAGGTAATCTGTACATAGTCAGTCAGAAACACATGCTTAGGGAAAAGACTGCCAGCCCCTTAATACTGTTTGAGCAAGTCAAAGTGAAAATGCATCCTGATGTGTAGGAGGAAAAGGCATGATAATAAAATTGGATGTTGTAGGAACTCTTAAGCAAGAAATATTGTTCACAGGAATGGCCAGTATTTAAAGAGGGGGTGGGGGAACCAATGGTCCTCTATAACAAATAGTACTTCTGTGATCATTTTAATTCAAAATATATAAAAACAATTTGGATTTTTCTTTGTTTAATTCTACAGCACTGAATACTAACAGACCAGAATGTTATAATGGAAATAAATTTGAAAGATTAAGTGGTATCTAGACAGCAGCAAGGTCTAACTATAAGGGGTTTACAGTCTCTTAAATATTATGGAAGTTGACTCTGGCCCCTTCACTCTGTCCGTCAGTTCATGGGCAAACATCTGAGCTGATGGGAAGCCTTTTACAAAGATGGGCCAAGGAGTATACTCAAATCCAGCAGCCCGCAGCTCAGGGTGGAGACGCTTTACTTGAGTCAGCAGAACTGCTCCCAGTGTGCATGTGTCTTGTGTTTGGATCATAATTAGCCCATAAGTCATTATAGCTTTCCAGTAGTTGGTGTGGAAGTCTAGTTTCCCTCAGTGTCTATTACTGAAGATGAAGTTCTTTTTTCTTAAAAAGACTCCATATTTTCAATACTTCTTTTAATAAAGTGTGCCACTTTTAAAGAAACAATTATTTAAAAATAGAATTATAAAATTATTTTTAAAACCTTAAATATAAAAAATTAGATTCTATGACTATTTATACATGTAGTTGTGTTTAAATTTATTGGTACTGAGGAAACCTTGTTGGCATGAGACTGAGAACTTCGCAGTAGTGATGACTTCACTCACAGTTTATCATTTTCTCTTTGATTTTACATAATCCTGAGACTTAAAATGACATTAGTGTGAAGTACTGAAAATATGAGTGTTCCTACAATAAGAAGCTGAGGAGAGCTAAGTGTGGTGGCTCACACCTGTAATGCCTGCTCTCTGAACACTGAAGTAGGAAGGTTGCCATGATTTTGAAGCCATCCCGGGCTTCATGGTGTGTTCTGGACCAGCCTGGGCTATAGAGTAAGAACCTGTCTCAAAAAAACAAACAAACCAGAAAAGAAACAGTTATTCAAATTGATGCCAGACCTGCCTTCATTCCCTCCTTAATCATTCTTTTTCTCATTCAGCTCAGATCATCCTGCACTTGAAAAAATGAAGTTTTACCACCATCAAAACTATCATTATTTAACAACAGTGAAGACCAACAGAAAAATTGCAGTAGCTTTGCTACTGTTAGTTGACGCCCAGTGAAATCAGGTCCCTATGGCCATGCCCGAAGCGTGCTTGTGGTTTGTCTCTAACAGAAGCCTCTTCCCTTGCAGCAGTTTGTGATGAACAGGTCCTCCTCATCACAACCCAGTGATACCTGTGGTCTTGATTCCTTTGTCCTAACAAAACTCACTGGAAATTGTCCTAAAATTTTATTAACTGGGAAATTTAGTGATTAAAGGAAGGTTCAGAATTGATGATGAAACATTGTTTGAAACAGAAAGTAACACACAGCAGGTACAGAGATACCTATAGTATCTCAGCTGTGATTGGGAAGTAAGGTTGGTACTTGATAGCAGAGACCTACACCTTTCTGTTCTGTGGAGCGTAAGTACCTGCAAGTGTGTACACATGCGGTGTGCGGATCAGACGTGGAAAGGGCGTGACATCTCACCTTGCACTGTAGCCCAAACATACTTGTATTAAATCTTGTATATACTTTATGGTTAGAAAATATGCAAGAATTTTTTTCAACGTTGAATACCAATGTCATTAGATGTTCTTAGTTGTATTGAGTCAGAGTGTTGCTAAGTGAAGGACCATACTGTTAATCAAATTTTTGTGTTTTCATAAGGAAATGTTACTGGAGTCAGTTTTACTTTTCCATGAGTGGTAGTAAGAACATGAGTTAATCTAAACGGATTTTGGGAGGAGGGCAGTTGCCAAAAAACAGTATGAAGACAGAGGCTGAGGAAGAGCAGAAAGGGGCCATCCTGTCCACAAACGGACCCCCTCAGGCTCATAGAGTCTCAGCCTATTTTGTGTGACTTGTTTTTTGTTTGCTTTTGTTGTGGTTGTTGGGTTTGTTTTGGTTTGGTTTTTGTTGAGATAGGGTCTCACCATGTAACCCTGGACTGGCCTGAAACTCAGAGCCACTGGCCTCTGCCTCTGGAGTTAAGGTACGTACCACCATGCCCTCCGGCCTTTTTCTTTTTGATCAAAGAAAGAATTCCTGGCTAGAGTGATCTTTCCAACTTAGCCTCAGAAATGGCTGAGACTACACATGGGTACCACCATGTGCAGATGGGCCTTGTTTTTAAGCCTGATGTTAGTCTTGTATATTTATTTTCATATGTCAAGTAGAATAAGGGGTGGGAAAATACTTTTATTCTGGCTCTTGTTTTATTTTGCAAAGCTACTTAGAACAAGTGAGTAGAGATAAAAAGGAAAGTATTGCTAATCCAGTTGGGATAAGTGTAAGCGTAAGCTTATAAAGCAAGGACCACGCCCTGCCGTGTCTCAGCACCGCAGCACCCACCACACCCACCACGGGGCTACAAGTCCCTGGCAGACGCTAGGTGAAGGTGTGTGTGGCTGTGCTCCAGAAGTCACCATGCTGGTGGTGTGTAAGACAGAGTTGATTTCCACTGTGTACTGAGAGGTGACATAATAGATCTAGGTGAACCTAGAGATAAAAGTGTTGTTATTATAATTGAGTATAGAAAAATTCTGGGCCGGGCGGTGGTGGCGCACGCCTTTAATCCCAGCACTTGGGAGGCAGAGGCAGGCGGATCTTTGTGAGTTCGAGGCCAGCCTGGTCTACAAAGTGAGTCCAGAACAGCCAAGGATACACAGAGAAACCCTGTCTCGAAAAACCAAAAAAAAAAAAAAAAAATTCTGGTTTTACAGTGTTGCATTAGGTTCTTTTCACTTGAAAAGATTATGAAATAAAATCACATCTTTTAAAGCTGTAAATTGCGTATGTCTTAGGATTTAGTAAAATGTTAGAGATCAACCGATAAGAAAATTCTAGCATTGTTTTAGATGTATGTCATTATTTTATGTCCCACAATTCCTAATTTAACCATTTTGGCAAGTGCCTTTGACACTTAAGAGGTGTTATGGGAGATGAGCAAATGTAGATACCGCACCCCTTCTCCTGGCTCCTCAGTCCCTTGTGAGTTTATGTTTTACAGTGCTACAAAGTGCAGTCCTTTGTGTTCATTTGGGGTTGTATTATAGTCTCCACAGTAAACAGCAAAATAAACTGTTTTGCAGAAAATAAAAAGTAAGCACTTTGGCTTGTTCAGTATGTTAACCTGTTGACTTAACTTTGAAGAAAAACACCTGTTTTTCAGAGTCCCTGTTTTCCAGCAAAGTACATGGAGAAAAGTAAAACCTATCTAGAAAGAGTTTCTCAATGTACAACAACAGCGTGTCAGCAGCAGGGAAGTGATTGGGGTACTCTTGCTTATCCACATTCGTGTCCATTTCAAAGAGAGGAAGGGGGACAAAGTCCAATTTTAATAATTCAGTCCTAGTCAGAGGTGGGCATGGTGGTATATGCTCATAATTCTAGCACTCAGGAAGTGGAGTCAGACAAGCAGGAAGTAGTTCAAGGCCAGAGCAACTGCATAGCTTGAGGGGTGTGTATACACACACACACAAGTCCCAGTGAGAACACCTGGCACCTGTCCCTCAGCTATGTGGTTCTGTCTTTTACAAGCAGCCCAAGTAGTGATTATTGTCTCCAGCCTCCCTTCATACCCTAAATGTCATCTCTTTACTACTTCAAAGAGGGTTATAAAGTGTTGTGGTAAGGAATGGAGATAGGAAACCCCTTAAGTACATTCTAAGAATGACACTATTTTTTTTTTAGTGTTATTCTATTTCTTTTTTTTTAATAATTTATTTTTTATTTCTTCAAGTTACATCTCAATCACAATCCCCTCCCTACTCCCCCCTCCAGTCCCACCCTTCCACCCTCCTCCCCCTCAACCCCCCCATCCTCTTCCCTTCTTTTTTTTTTTTTTTTTTTTTAGTTTAAGGTATTTCTTTTTTCCCCCCAACAGCTCTCCCTTTCAGTCCAAAAAATGGTTCTTTTTCTTATAACTATAAATACAATACAAAACAACAGAAATAAATAGGCCACAATTATAAGAGTTATATGGCTTAGCATACATTCCCAGTGTCCAGTCCATATGTATTTGGCACCTGACTTTAACATTCTACTATCTAACCATCTCCATGAGTTTAAAGTTCTATATCTAACTCAGCTTTCATACTAACTTGCCTCATAATTTTAAAAATATCTTCTTAGATCCAGAACACCCTCTTGATTCCTAAACAACTCAAAATTTAACTATGAGACTCTAGCTATCTATTCTTCAACCACCTCAGAGACCTGAGAGGGATAAATATATCTGATTATATAGGAAGTGCAGGGCCTGCAGCTTCCAAAACTAAAAAATGACATACCAGTGGCTGCCTGGACAGTTCCCATTTTCTCTCCATACATTACAGCATCAATCTTCAGCCATTTGGCCCCATTTCTCTGACAGACATTGATTGTAGAGCAGGAATTATGAAGGACTTACCTACCCTGTCTTGGCAGAGCTAGGCTGAGAATGACACTATTTAATGCAATCTAATAGTTCACCTTATGAGAAAACCAGTCCACAAGGCCAGATCTTCCATGGATCCAGCAGTCACATATGGACGTGCCTTCAGATGCTGAGCATTGCTGTGGGACATTCACTCTACTTCCCCGCTGTAGGTGCCTGAAGGAATGAAGTGCACTGGGGTGGATGTGTGAGTGGGCCAGATCTCACTGCAGCATGTCTAGAGAGAGATGCACATGAGGTCTGTGATAACACTGAACTTGGGAAGACAGTGTGCTGGACTGAGCTAACATGAATGCTTGCTGTTCACTCCACTTAAAAACTGGGGCCAGGGAATTTGTTCACTGGGTAAGTGTATGTGAGGACCTGGATTTAAACCTCCAAGACCCACATGAGAAACCTGGGGCATGGCTGTGTGTGTCTACAGCCCCTGCAATGTGGACAGAGGCGTGTGGGTTCTAAGAGCTTGCTAGCCGGCCACTCTAGACAAAAGGGTCATCTTCCAATTTATTGAGAGACCTCATCTCAATAATGCAGAGAGCCAGATGAAGACACCCCAGGTCCTGCTCTGACTGCCGTGTGCCCAGCAGCCACACACTGACATGCTGCACCATACTAATACATAACCCGCCACCTTTTTAACCCACTTGTCCTATCACCTTCTACCCATGCCTTTGCCTTGTGTTGAGTTTTTTGTTTATTCCCTACTTCAGTCAAGTTTTGTGTGCAGACCCCACCCAATCTTACTCATGAAATTTACCAAGATGACCTCTGTGTTGACAAATCCAGAGATCCCTGTTCCATATTATGTTTGCATATCAGCATGAGGTACAGTTGGTGACTTCACTTCTGAAGGCCATTTTTACTTTACTGGTTGGTACTCATCTCCCCAACTCTTTCTGTTTTGGTTGGTTTTGTGTGTGTGTGTGTGTGTGTATGTGTGGTTTTTGTTTTGTTTTGGGGAGGGTTTTTTGAGACTGTTTCTCTGTATAACAGCCCTGCCTGTCCTGTAACTCTCTTTGTAGAACAGGCTGGCCTTGAACTCAGATATCCAGCTACCTCTGCCTCCTGAGTGCTGGGATTAAAGGAATGCTCCACCATGCCTGGGTCATCTCCCCAACTCTTAACATTGTAATAATATGCCTGGATCCAACTCTTGGTCCTCTCTGAACACATTCCCTTAGTAATCTTATCTAATATCATGAAACATCTTTGTTCTGACATATTCTAAGTTCATGTCTCCTCTTGAAAATGGACTCATGGAATATTTCATTTGGCATCTTTTATTATGACACATTTCTGATTGCACATGTCCAAAATGAAATTCTAATGCCAAGTATGGTGACACATGCCTGTAATCTCACTGAAGTCTGCCTTCAGTATGTCATTGATTCTCTCTGCACGTCTCTGTTCTTACAACTCGTCTAACATTTTATAGAAGCTAATTGTTTATTCTTGTTACCTCTTTCCCCTCATTCCAAATGTAACCTTCATAAAGGAGAATTTTTGTCTCTTGTTCGCTAATATCTCCCAAATCACTTGCTGTAACAGCAGTAATCGCTGATTGAATGGTTCCATTATCCTGAAGATACAAAGGAAGGCCATTATTTTGAAAATGATGAACTACAGGAGCTAAATTTACTTTTAGAGTGTGTCAGGAATAGGATGAAAGATGTGGCCTTCATAATTCAGAAAGTCATAAAGTGGGAGGTAAAAATTACATACATGACGAAGGCAACTTAGGTTAGCTACAAGAGAAGCAAGCTAAAATAACTTTCTAGAAGGCACTGGAGAGGTGTCTCAGGGAGTAAGGGCACCTAGTCTGCAAGAATGAAGAACTGAGTTCAAATCCCCAGTGAAAAGCCAGAAAAAGTGGGTACTTAGGACCCAGCCAGCACTGTGACGAGCAGTGACAGGTGGGTCCCACAGCTCACTGGTCAGCAATAAAGTAGTGAGGAATAGAAAAAAATGCCTAATGTGCACATGCACCACACATACCAAGTACATGCATACCATACAACACATGTGCCAACAGTCATGTTAGAAAGCAAACTGCAACATGCATATTAAGCCCATCACAGAAGCAGTTGGGGATGGAATTGCTTGAGAAAGTCAGTGGTCTAAGACGGGTTCTAGAAGTTACCACAGAAACATCAAAACTAAATGGAAAGGGTGAAAATTGGGTCTTTAAAGTTAGTGAGAATTAAATAGCATTCTAACGCTAGTAAAATAGAAGAGAGCATCATATTTTACTTTGATTAAAGCTTCAGTTTTGAGAAAAATCATCCAAGATAAAAAGATTTTGTCAAATATGTGTAGCTCAGTGGTAGAGCACTTGCTGGCTGTGTACGGGATCATGGGTCTCAGCATCAAAAAGAAAATCCTATAAGCACTGAGGGACCTACAGGAATACAGCTATTAAACTTGAAATCTTAGCTGTCTCTAAACTACACATCACTAGGCTATTATCTACACAGCTTTGAGAATATGACTAAGGAATTTCATATACAAATGAGTGCAAAAAGGAAGGTTCAAAAATATGAAACATTCTGTCTTTGGGGAAAATACCTGGAAAATCAACATTCTACAGGAAAAGGGAAATAAGAATTGAGAGTTAAAATCATTTCATTCTGCTGAAAACCCTTTGGTGGATTCTCATTGTACATACAGTAAAAACTAGGATTTCCATCTTGTTTCCCTCAACTGTTGTCAGCTCTCTTGTTAGCTCTCACCTCACCTAATTTACACTTTAATGAGGGAACAGGCAGGGCTTAAAGAAACTACAGGAATAGCACCTAAGGACATCTGAATAGAGCCCCTGAGAATCTTGACTCCTTAGAATCTCAGAATCCCCAGGATCTGCACAAGTGGATGAAGCCCCCTTGTTGAGCAATAAAGTCCCACTTCCCACCTGGCTCTTTCTTATTACAAAGCCCTGCAGAAGTCACAAAACAAGACAGACACCTTCCAAGATACTTCTAGCCAGTCCAGAGCTTTGTCACCTAAGCCAAACACCAGACCCACAATCCTCTAGGAGTCGAAGTTCAAGAGCTTGAACAATGGACTCAGCACTTGCATGTGTGATGCCTGACAGGTGAAGCTGAAATCTAAAGTGGAGGCAACCACCAGCTCCCTCTGGCCTCACCTCTCACCTTAATCAGCTGCCCTGTGAAAATCTCAGATTCTCACGGTGTCTATTTATGTAGTCGGTGGAGATGAGGAATAAATAGGTCACTATCTCCTGATGGAGAAGTGTCATTAGTTCACAGATTTAGTTCTTTACACTGTATCCTTTTGTTTTTGTGATGCTAAACCTTGAGCCCAGGACCTTGTACATGCTAAACAAACATTGTACTACTAATCTATATCCCTAGCCCTGAGAGGGACCATAAATCCGAATGATCAAGTCAGGGTCCTTTTCACCTTGTTCCTGCACTCCTGTTGGCAAAGCTGGCAATGGCATTTCTAGCACCCAGTGCAAAATTAAAATGTGGAGGACTTTGCCCAAGGAGAGAGGGACCTTAAGGTACTAATTTATAAAACATTTCTTTATAAACTATTAAATACAAATTATACCAGAGTCATCCTTAGATCCCTAGGGAAACATAAAACTACAATAAAATATGAGCTCACATCCTAGGATACATTATGATGAATGTAACAACACATGTTGGTGAGAGTATGAAGAAATTAAACCTATGTAACCTGCTAATGAGAATTCAGATTGATAACGGCAATTATGAAAAAACACTGGATCGACCCTCCTCATTAAATAAAAAATAGAATTACCATATGATCCAGTTGTGTAGCTCTTCCTCCTGAATTAAAATATTCCTTCCTGGGGCCAGAGAGATGGCTCAGGGCTTAAGAGTATTCATTGCTCTTCCAGAGGACTCAGGTACAATTCCTATTGCCCACATAGTGGCTCACAACCATCTGTAGCTCCAGATCTGATGCCCTCTATGGGCCCCAGGCATGCACATGGTACACATAAACACATGGAGGCAAAACACTTCACATAAGGGGCTGGAGAGATGGCTTGGTGGTTAAGAGCACCATCTGCTCTTCCAGAAGTCTTTAGTTCAATTCCCAGCAACCACATGGTGGTTCACAACCATCTATACTGGAATCCCATGCCCTCTTCTGGCATGAAGGGGTACATGCAGATAGAGGTCTCATGTTAAATAAGTAAAAATTTAAAAAACACATAAATCTAAAATGTTCCCTCTGGGAAGAAGCAGAAGGCTTAGAAGACCAAGGAAGGCCTTGAAACAAGAGGCTCAAGGAGGTTGTAAAGTTCCTAGGGCCCTGCCTAAGGATATATGAGTCATGATAGTTGTTGCAGAGAGGAGACAACAGGGGAGCTGCCTGTAAGCAGGGCATTGAACTCCAGGGATGCAGCATTCACGATTGTCCCATGATTCACCTATGCTGGGGTGGGCTTCTCAGTGATGTGGCTGTGCTTGAGTCACTCCTGCTCCTCCTGTAAGCAATCCTAATACAGTTATTGGTTCATCAGGCTAGAGTTAAGTGAAATCATTTCACTTAATGTCATCAGTGTTTTATCTGGAGCAAATAGACATTTGCTCATGTCTCCCCAGGAAAAGTCACACACACAACATGATTCTACTTTGTGTACATTAAAGAGAACTGACTGAGCTGAGAATGGCAGCAGACCGCTAATATCTTAGTACCCAAGATTCTGAGTCAGGGGGATCAAAGGTTTTAGGCCAGCGTGGGCTATACAGAAAGATCCTACCTCACAAAGAGAATAGAAAAAGGAAGGAAGGAAGGAAGGAGGGAGGGAGGGAAGGAGGGAGGGAGGGAGGGAGGGAGGGAGGAAGGAAACAGCAATGGGAAGAATATATACCTATGCTCACAGCAGCATTACTCACCCTGCTAAGGAAGGGAAGCAACAGATGGGTTTGATGACAAGTGAATGGATCAGCAAAACATGAGCTCTAAATAATGAGACATTATCCGGGAATTCTAACACCCAACCACATGATGTATCTTAAGGACTTTATGTAAAGTGATATAAGCCAGCTGCAAGGAAAATACTCAGGACCTCAGTTCTTTGAGGGATCTAGAATAGTCAAGACTCAGAGCAGAAAGCAGAACTGTGGTTACCAATGACTGGCAAGAGAGTTGGCTTGGGTGGGCACAGAGTTTCAGTTCTGAAGGATGGTATTTGGGAAAACAGATGATTGTGATGATTGCACTATAAATGTTAATACCACAAAATTGGACACTTTGTGATTAAAATGATAATCTTGTGTCAGTTCTGCCATAGTTAGCAGTAATAATTGTGTAAAGATTTCATTTTATCTGTATGGCTGTTTTGCCTGCATATATATATATGTGTATCATGTGCATGCCTGGTGCCCTCAGAGGTCAGAAGGCATTAGGTCCCCTGGTACAGGTGTTATGGATGGCTATGATCCACAATCTGGATCCTGGGAACTGAACCTGAGCCCTCTGCAGGAACAGTAAGATGGCACTGTGCCATCTCTCCAGTCCCAACAATAAAAAATTTTAATGATGTAACAGGAACAATTATCATTGTAAGTAGAGGAAATTTTTTTTAAAATTTACTTAAAATGAAATAAAATTTTGCATTCATCAATCTTAAAGACAAATGACAAGAGCTTTTTGCTTATGCTTTTAGTTTAAAAACCTTCATATGTTCATTATTAGAATATTGAAAATGCCCCACAAACCTTATTTCACTTTGTATTTGTGCATCCTGTCTTTGGCTCGATGACAAACATGAAAAAACAGTCCTTGTAACATGAAAATTAGAGATTAACCTATCTTCTTCCTTCCTTCCATTTATTGACATCTCAATGTAAGTGATCGGGTCATGTATAGAAGTTATAGAAATACGAACGGCTATGATAAGCCATTAGGTTTCCTTATTTGTATGATTATCAATACTTTCCTCTGTGTTTGAGGCAAATGCTGCTTCCAGTGAAAACTGGTTTTCTGTGGGCTATCCGCCCCTGCTGTTGACATGCTGTTCATGTGTGCAACTGGAGGAGGTGTCAATAAACAAGAGGCACTGTTGGCTAAGCATACGTTCCAACAGGAGTGTACAACACATAGAATTCTGATGGGTCTACAGATAGGGGAGCTGGAGAAGACAGAAGATCAAGTGCATTCTTGCAAACAGAAGGTGTGGGACAGAACATGTATACTCTGCTCACACACCTCTCCACTATCATTAGATTTCATGTTCAAAGCCCAAGTTAAAAGAGAAGCTACTGAGAGTTCAAGAAAGTGGCAGAGCTGTTAACAATCTGCCTCACCTGGCAATACCCTGCTTGAGCAGCTGTTTGTGACTACACTTATCATAGCCCCACGAAGGCAGTTCTGCTCTTCAGCTACTCTTGGGGCATTTACAGATTTTCAACATGGATACTAAGAGACAGATGCCACCCAGAGCTGAACAGTCCTACTGACCTCTTAAAGTTGGCTAGTCCTACACCTATAATCCCAGTGTCAAGAGGTTGAGACAGGAATGTTGCTTAAAGTTTGAGGCCATCCTGGGCTACATAATGAGACCATGTCTCAAAAAATCAAAACCAGTACTAAATGGTGGTGGAAATTCTATATATCTATCTGCAGAAAAATGAAGTTAGATCCACAAAAAATTGTTCAAAGTGGATCAAAGACCTCAAAGCCTGAAACTGGGGGCTAGAGAGATGGCTAGATTTAAGAGCACATACTGGCCTTATAGAGGACTGAGCATATATAATGAGCAGCTCTTAACTGCCTGTAACTCCAGCTTCGGGGGTGGGGGATGCAATGCCTCTGCTCTGTAGGCACTTGCACTCAGGTGCACCTACCAACACGTGGACACAGACAGACTGACAGACACACAATTCAAAATAAGTCTCTTTTGAAAAATAATTTCATTAGAAGAAGAAGAGGAGAAATAGGAAGTCATCATCAAACATGGTGACGCATGCCTTTGATCCCAACACTTGGGAGGCAGAGTCACATAGATTTCTATCACTTCAAGGCCAGCCTGGTCACTACATAGTAAATTCCAGGATACATAGTAAGAGGCTGTCTAATCCTCCACCAAAAAGAGAGAAATAAAACCTGAAACTGAATACAATCAAGTTATAGGTATGGACTTCAGATAGCATAGGACATCAAGAATCAACAAGTAGTATTAACATAAAATTAAATTTTTCTGCACACCAAAGGAAAATATTACCAGAGTAAACAGACAACCTACAGAATGGGAGAAGAATCTGGGTCATCTATACCTTAGAGGGAGTTGACATCTGAAATATATAAAGAACTGGAAAAGCTAAATAACAACAACAACAAAAAGAAAACAACTCCAACTGCCAATCAATAAGTGGGCTAATGAAATGAATGATGGTTCTCAAATAAGGAACACAAATAGCCAATGAGTTTGGTTGTTATTTGACTGTTCAGCATCCTTAGCCATCAGAAAATGCAAATTTAAATCATCTCTGTGACAGAATATCTAATATCAAGAAAACAAATACTGGAAAGGATGTGGGAAAGATCTTTAGTCACTGATGATAAGAGTATAAACTAATGGAGCCATTATGAAAATCAATATGACGCTTTCAATAAATTTTAAACTACCATATGGCTGAGCTATACCACACTCCTGAACATATACCCAAAGAACTTTATATCCTACCACATAGATATCTGTACATCCATGTTTATTGCTGAATTACTCACAATTGCAAGGCAATAAAGCCAAGCTATATGTTCATCAATAAAAGAAAGGATACTAAAAACATAGCACACAGATACAACTGAATTATACTCAACTGTAAATAAAACTTAAATTATGGACAGATCTGGAAAGCCTCACGTGAAGTGAAGAAAACTCAGAAAAAAAATACACAAATGCCTTCTTGCATGTAGAGCCTGACTTTGAATGTTTGTGTGTATATAGGTAATGGCGTGTGAGAGTGGACATAGGCTAAGAAACTAGGTAGGAGACCACAGAAAGGAGAGAGATGTTGAGGAAAGGGGGAGGGGGACCAAGGGACCCATGTAACATGAAAATGGGAAGGTACCAATGAATGGGAAGAAGAGAAATGACAAAAACATTCTGTTTGAAAAATGCTACAATGAAACAATATTTGCACATTAAAATTGTATCTGTATATAAACCACTTTCACCTAAAATAATAAAATAGAACCGTTAATTTGCCCTCTTCCTGGCCTATCAGTTAGTTGGTGCAGATGGTTCTCAGTTACCAACCTTCTCTTAGTCAATTCATAGCCTCTGGCCTATACGTGAATGTTTGATTTACCTCCGCACCCTGTTGAGTTATTAGTTATTTTAATCTTCACAAAGGCAAATGCTTTGAGGCTACTTTTCTATTTTTTATTCAGCCATGTGGTCGGTCACAAATGTTTTCTAAACATCTCTGCCAGGCATGCCCTTCTCTCTCAAACCTTGCATTTCTCCTCTCAACTTTGTGAATCAAGAATGAGGAATGGAGCCGGGCAGTGGTGGCGCACGCCTTTAATCCCAGCACTTGGGAGGCAGAGGCAGGAGGATCTTTGCGAGTTCGAGGCCAGCCTGGTCTACAAAGTGAGTCCAGGACAGCCAGGGCTACACAGAGAAACCCTGTCTCGAAAAACCAAAAAAAAAAAAAAAAAAAGAATGAGGAATGGAGCCGGGAATGGTGGCACACACCTTAATCCCAGCACTTGAGAGGTAGAAGCAGGTGGATCTCTATGAGTTCGAGGCTATCCTGATCTACAAAGCGAGTCCAGGACAGCCAGGGATACAGAGAGAAGCCCTGTCTCAAAAAAAAAAAAAAATAAGGAATGGTGGTGATTGTCATTAACGTTATACTGAAGAAAAACTTCTACCACACATTTCCACTCTACTCCTCTTAAGTGTTTTCTCATATACTAACCATATACTCTCTGGCTGGTACATTTATCCTCTTAATATTGTCCATGCTGCAGTGTGGTGTTCAAGCTCAATGAAATCTATTTGTACATGAACTCAGTTGTCAGATGGAAATGTTAAAGCAGTAGCTCCAGACAGGGTGCCATTCACACTCTTTCTAAAGTGGCACAGCAAGGAAGTGGCATGAGTATTAGACACTGGCCCAGAGTGTGGCACTGCGGGACTCTGACCAGCAAATAACTGTGAACAAAAAGGAGTTCAAGAATTTAAACTTGCATAGATACTCATATGAGCCAGTGGCTGACATGAGTCTGGCTCAAGGCAATGTCCTGTACTCACTTCAGAGGGTCCCTTTTGCTCTCTGTGATTGGTGCAAATGCAGAAATGAATCACCTCTCTGAATATGGTACTTGGTGCATCCTCCTGATTCAAGTAGAACTCTATCCATGTCCTCCCTTTAGCAGGGCAAGCAAGTTAGGATGTGCTGATGGGTTAAGGGGTGGAAAAAGGCAACAGAAGAAAAGGAGGGCAAAGGAGGCACAAGGTATCTGCCCTCTCTCAGGAGCCCTGCTATTGGTGTTCATTCTGTTTTTAGCTGGATGGTGGGTCTGTTCTGGCAGACACTACCTAAAGGGTGTGTCTGGTCTGGCAGAAAGATCTGTGGGAAAAATACTATGTCACATGCCAAAATAACTGTAGTTATCCTGGTGTTGCATGAGAGACTCTTCCTGAGGAGACGAGACGCAACACACATACACCTCTCTCTCTCTCTCTCTCTCTCTCTCACACACACACACACACACACACACACACACACACACACACACACACCTAGCCACCACAAACAAGGAACTCAAAACCAACAAAATGATTACAGCAAAGTTCACCTTGATGAACCAATGGGTTTTTTTTTTTGTTTTGTTTTGGTTTTTGGGTTTTTTTTTGCAGTTGTGAACAGGTCTGTGAGGAGTTGTTTACAGGAGCATAGATGGTCATCACCAGGATACACACCCCAATATCGGTGATGACCCACAATGCAGCACCTCTAGAATTCTCTGACTTGTGTAAAAGATCTCTTCTATGTAGTTGGGCATGTCAGTCTCCTCTCAGCAGTTGTTGAAGGCCTTTTAAACACTGTTGGGCCTTCCAGAATCTTCCAAATTTCAGCTTTTCCAGGAGTGTGACATTTGTTTACCTCCTGAGTCTCATGAGCCTCCCCCTTCCCCCCAAAGGAAATGTTTCAGTTCATGGAAAATTGCTGTGCAGTGAACTCATCATTTCTGGGTCTTATACTTTCCCTCTAACGTGGAGGGAAAGGGTTACCTCTCAACCTTCCTAGTACTCACTGCAAAGAAGCTAATCATCATCCACCCAGTTACTGTTTACTGAGTGCTATAACCAATTATTTATTAAATATATATGCGATATATGTATGTATAGTATATATTATATATATATGTGGGTGTGTGTGTATATATATATATATATCTATATTCATATATGTGGACTTCGTTGACTTTAGATGCAACATGAGAAACCTGAAAGCATTACCAAGCCTGTAACACTTTTCTGTGTCTTCCCTGGAAATAAATCCTGTTTGTCTGATGGGTTTGTACTTCTCACAAAGCCAAGTTGGCATTAATTGGTACCAGAAGATGCCCAGTGTATGAAAGAGTGGAGGCCTTGGAACAAGAAAAGGCACATTTTGATGGAAACCTGGTCAAATCCTTTTATCCCCCATGACTCTTCCTTTCTCCTGCACCCTCCCTAACAACAAGCTCTGAGCCAGCGAGCCAGCGCTGAGGGAGAAGCAGGCATGGAGCACCTCTCTGCTCTCTCCCTTCTCCCCCATTCTTCCTGCTCTCCTCTTGCCATCACCATCATCAATGTGGTGTTTTTAAGTACTAAAGGCACAGTGTGCTTTATTTACATATTTCAATGACCCTTATTTTCATTCAACAAGCCCACTGATTTTGTTTGTTATCTGAAGGTAAATATTTTTATTTTATCTTTTTACAGGTCTTGTTATGTAGCTCAAGCTGACCTCATATACACTCCTTCTTTTACCCCAGAGAGCTAGGGTCACAGACAATCACAGACACGCCCTCCCTATCCCAGTTGAGATAGTCAGTTTTAAGTACTTTATCTCAATATTATCAAGTTATATCAGCGGCTGACAACTCGGAAAGACATTGGCACCCATAGGTCTTTGTCAGTGTATGGAAACATTTTTTGTTCCTCATACATGCTGCTGGTTGCTGTTAGAGTTTAGGTAGTAAAGCCCCTAACATCCAACCATGCACAGAGTGACCCCTTACAAAGAATATCTGACCAAAAGCTCAGATAGGCTCAGGTTGATAAAGCACAAAATAAACTCATCTTTTGTAGGGATGGGAACCACATACTACAAGAAAAACTTCAGTTCCCATTAAGGTTTACATCAAATCAAGCAAAATTACCAGAACCATGTTTCAAAGCATTGAGAGAAACACAGCCAAGGTGTTTTTTTTAACCTCTGAAACACAAAGAACAAAAAGTAGATGGTTTAGCATTGTAAAAATACCATTTGCTTAATGAAAAAAAGAAAAAAATATATTGACTGGGTGAGCAGTGTCTTCTTTTTACAAGGGAACTGGATATTTTCATTCTTTTTTTTTTTTTAACCTTTAACCTCCAGTGTTGCTGACCATCTCTAAGTGGAATCTGTTCATGCTCCCTTAAGCAAAAGCTTCATGTTGCTTCCTCCAGTTGAGGGGTTTCTTCCACATTGCATAAGGAGATTTGAAAGAAGTTTAAATTTCCCTATTTCAAAAAGCAGGCACCAACAACAAAACTAAGCATTTTCTTTCATTTCTGATATTTAGCTTCATATTCCAGATAATTTTGTCAGCTGGTCATTCTCCTTATTCTCTTCTTTTCTTCAAGCAATGTCAATTTTTCCCTTCCTTTCTTAAACACCTGGCCACCTGCCCCCATTTCCACTTTGCTTCCCTCCCTCAAAGTGTGTGGTTCTTCTGCACCAGTCGGCAGACAGACCCTGACCCCCATTCACTGATGACTTTCACACTTGACTTTCTTCAGGTTCCTGCCAACTGGGCCTAGCCAATTTGGTTTAGTATTGTTATATTCCTAAAGTTGCTTGGAGATGTGTTAGTGCCAGGAACAAACCCAGAGCTCTTTGATCTTATTTCTTATGTCTGACGACCAGTCATTTTGTTTAAGAAGTGATCTTTCTCTCCCTTCACCCTTCTACAAACCAAATCAGTTTTCATGGCAGCTCATTCATGAGCCACCATCCTGCTTATCCCAAGAATGTGGCCAGCAACTTTGTATTCTGAATAGCATGACCCTATCCTCCTGGAGGGGGAGCTTAGGAAGAGGGAAAATAGCTTTCCCAAAGGCATGCAGCTAAAATGCTAGCCCATCTACTTTTCATAATTGGACTGATTTCTTCCTTCTTTGTTTTGTAAAAAGCGTGGGTTGGAGGCTGTCACTGCTTAATGACTTCCCTCATTCTAGGTATGTTCTAAAGGCACTGGTGTCTAGTCCTCAGGATCTTCATCCTCTGTCCATTTTTCCATAGTCTATATTAGTTATGAAAGGAATTTGTGGTGAGATGTTTTTTGTACTATATCAATTAGATGCATAAGTAGCTCTAAAGAGATCAATAACTTTTTGCATTTAGCTTATGATTGTAGCTGATAATACAAAGTAAATAATAGGTCCTTGTATACAGCAGACCCCTTTGTAAACATACTACAGATGTGACTGAAGGCAGAAGTATGACTTAACAATAAAAAGTTTAAACACTGATATAATTTTCCATTTTTCCACAAATACTTTGTTTACTATAAATATTTCGATTAAGACCTAAATATTACCACTCAGGTAAAGCTAACCCTCCTTCCCTTAAGTCTAAGAATTAAACATCACCATTTGACTCTTGGTTTGTCTATCTTTCATAAAGGCTCTTAAAATTGCTGAGCTTAGAGTCTGGGTAATCAAGTGTCCAAATGTTTGCGTTTGTTCTATGCCTTCATATCAGCTATGTGTGTGTGTGTGCACATATGTGGAGGCCAGAGGACAACCTCAGGTACCATCTACCTTGTTTTGTGAGATGAGGTCCCTCATGAGCCTGGGGCTTACCCTTCAGAGTAGGCTCACCTCCCCAGCACTAGGATTACTAATGCATAAAGCCAAATGTTCTTTTTATTTCTCAGTATAAGAAAGACTTAATCGCCGGGCGGTGGTGGCGCACGCCTTTAATCCCAGCACTTGGGAGGCAGAGGCAGGCGGATCTTTGTGAGTTCGAGGCCAGCCTGGTCTACAAAGTGAGTCCAGGACAGCCAAGGATACACAGAGAAACCCTGTCTCGAAAAACCAAAAAAAAAAGAAAGACTTAATCAGGAAAATAATATCCTCTGCCTAGTTGGGACTCTCTGCATGTTACATAAATCATTTTGCTGACCCAAATACTTCCCAAAACTTTCCCCTGGATGTTTTTCTTTTTGATCTTGGAAAGTGGATAAAAACTTTCTGACCAAAGAACAGGAATATCTCATCTTTGTTGATGAGACACTTTGCCCTAGTGGTGCTGCCTTGTAGGCCCCCAGTATATGAGGAGGCTCTTGGCCCTCATATGATGGCTGAACTGGGGTGGGGGACTAATGTGTGGGGACACCCCACTCTAGAGGAGTAGGATGGGAGGGTGGGACTGGGAGGGGTGGAGGGGGAGCACTGTGATCGAGATGTGGCTTGAAGTAGTGAATAAACATTAAAAAAAAAAACTTTCTGACCTGTAATAGAGCCCACCTACGAAGAAGAAAAACCACTCAAAGGCTACATCTTACCAGAACTGTTAACTCTCCTCCGAGTACCCTCTGTGCTGTCACATTTTCTGTCTCTTAATTTCTATGTGATGTTGTCTTTGTAATATATTGTGAATTATCTTTTTCAATATTTTTCCCAAATGCCTGTCATTTCTTTAGTAGTGTCATATTCTTTTCCTTGGGATTTCCAGCATTTCTTCTAAGATATCAATTATGGTTTCTCTTTATAGTTTGCAACATATTACTGTTTAGAGATAGAAGATTATGAATTTGGATAACATAGATCAGAGCATCACTCAGCCTCATCTGAAAAGCTTCTTGTAATAGATGGGAATTAACACAGAGACACACAACTGGATAGAGAGGAAGAGATTGGAGCGCCGAGTCCTGAATGACAAGTCTTTGCTAAACCCCTCCTCCCAGGGCTCCAGGGTCTATGTGGAAGAGGAGACAAAAAGATTGTAAAAGCAATAGGGGCTGGATAACTCCAAGGAAACAGTGTCTTCCAGACACAGCAGGGCTGATGCACATATGAGCTCCAGAGACTGTGCCATCATACACAAGACCTGCACAAAATCCCAGCTCAGAGAAGGCACAATGTCCCACCACTAATCAAGAAGCTATTTGCAGTTGATAACCTTCTGGGAAAGGAAATGTCAGTTTTCTCCAGAGGAGGGTCATTGGGTATACCCACCACACCGTGTGCGGGCAACATGCTCAGGAGTAGTTGGCCAGCGCAAAATGGACCCCATGTTTTACTGTGTTCTTTTTGTTGTTCTTGTTTTGGTTTGGTGTCTTTAGTCTTCTTAATTTGGGGTCTGTTTTGTTTGTTGTTGGTTTGTTTGGGTTTTGTTTTGTTTTGTTTTGTTTTTTGAGACAGAACATGTACTGGGTAGAATCTTGGGAGGACTTAAGGGAGGGGAAAGAATATGATCAAAATATATACAAGTTTTAAAAAATAATTTTTACATTAAGTTAAAAAAGAACTTGGACAAGTCAGTAGCCATTCCATCTCATTTTCACCAGTTTGGACATAGGGTATTTATTAGTATTTACTGGGTACTAATAAAACAGAGGCTTGGCTTCTACCTGAGAAAGGAGTCTATGCCTTTGCGTTTTGGGCCATAGTATTTCAGACCCCTGTTTGTAAATCACCATTCTTGGTATAACTTGGACAAAGCCTAACTTCTCTCATCTGTAAAGTATTATGAGAGTAATAGACTTACTTTATGAGTATATTATGGAAGCTTAGGGAGGTAATCCTGGTAGAATGCTTAGCATGATTCCTGGCACATGGAGTTGTCTAGTAAATACCAGCTACTATTATTGCTATAATCTACCCTGCTGGCCCTTCTCTCCTAGCATATAAACACATTAAGTATTTTTCCATCTTAAAACAATGTAATAGTCTGGGACTAGAGAAACACCTCAGTGGTTAGGTGTATTTGCTGCTCTTCTACAGGACCTGAGTTCATTTCCCAGCACCCTCATCAGATGGCTCACAACTGCCTATTACTCCAGTTTCAAGAATCTGATTCCATCTTTTGGCATCCATGGACACCCAGAACACACATGGGATATACTCACACAAACACATACATAGACGTAACTATTTTTTAAAATGTTTTCAGGACCATGGAATTTGGGGTAACCTGAATCTGTATCACTGGGCCTGTCACTTATATTTGGCTTCAAAATAAATGATCTCTGCTGGGCATGGTGGCACACGCCTTTAATGCCAGCACTTGGGAAGCAGAGGTAGGTGGATCTCTGTGAGTTCAAGGCCAGCCTGGTCTACAAAGTCCAGGACAGCCAGAGCTATTACATAGAGAAACCCTGTCTCCAAAACAAAACCAAAAAAGCTCTCTTATACTCCCTTTTTAAAAAATGTAGCCATGTGATAATTACTTTTATTTACAGCCCTTCTTTTTCATTTTCTTCACTCCTATCCTTCACTTTGCCTTTGGCCACATATATGTAGTGTGGGATAATGCTCAAGGAGGCATTAATGACCACCTGACCACACCCCAAGCCAAGTACTATGGACAAGGCAAGTACCTGGCACAGAAGAAAAAGCATAAACTTGTGAGCCAGAGGCTTGTTTGCCTCCACCCCTACAGGTACAGTTTCCTCAGTATGTAACTTTAGGCAGATTTCTTATTATTTCTGATTCTCAGCTTCATCACCAATGCACTGGGGATAAAAACATCTGCTTTGCAGGACCACAGTGAGATCAAAACAGATAATGTCCACAGAGCCTGAAGCACAGTATCATCCTGTAGGCAATGCCCAGAAGAGCACAGAAATACCTGTCACAAAATACAAGGATCACAGTGGCTTGCAATTTAGTTCAGGGATCAGATAAACAAAGACTCAAGAAGAATTTGAGACCGATTTGTCACTATCTCAAGGACGCAGAAGGAATGTCTGTGCTGACTCCAAAACAGTCTACAAAGTATTTGGGGACAAGAACAACAAACGTGAGAAACTAGAAAACTACCAGGAGGAGAATGGGCTTGTCTAGGGTATGTGCAGGACATCTTTTATCCTTGCTCCAAGCTGCCCCTAGGCCTATATCGAGACATTTGGTTCCAAAAAGTCTTCTTCTGAGCAGCCTTTTCTTGTGCACCTTTAGCAGAGTGGGCTGAGCTGGAAGATGAAGGAAGAAACCATAACACTAGAGAGGGCAAATGTCCATCAGTTGACCCACAGAAGCAGTGGAGGGGAGAGTGGATATGGCTTTGATAGCTGCATAAGAGGGACATCTATGGGAACCTCCAGTGGCTTTGACAGTGGTGACAGAGCTGCAAACTCAGCAGCAGGACAGAGCAGTGGAGAAGCAACAGGCAGTAGGTCCGACGGAGATCAGTGTAAGAAGGGTACAGTAGACCAGGGACCGGCAAGGATGCTGGGACCGGCAAGGATGCTGCTGCTGCAGCTGCCGCCAATTTATTGGCCAAGACGTGGAGCTAGAATGCCAGGTGCTATCAAGAGATGGAGAGCCCAAATTTCCTAAGAACACTCTTCACCCCAAGACAAAGAATCTCAGATCCCAGAATTAGACAAAACAACAACCTGTTTTTGCTTCCATCCGTCTGCTCCAAGCACTTGTTATTGTCTAACACAATGGATACCGATGCTGGCAAGGACCAGCACTAAAGACCCTCTTGTTGCTTTGAACGATTTCTACCTAGGTACAAAAAAGAGGCCTCAGCCAGCTTATTGGTAACAAAACAGTGTAGACAGGGTACTTTTTAAGGAGGAGCAGGTTTGGAAATGATTAAATAGAGCTGTTGGGAATAGGAGTTAGACAGAAAATAAAATAATGGTTTTGATTTTGGCAGGACCATTCTGACAGTTACAAAGCCAGGAGGATTACAGGGCAACTGAGAAATTCCAACCTGGAAATTAAATGTGGAGACTGTAGTGAACCACAGAAGAATCGACAGTATGTTTTTGTCTACTGCTAAATTAAAAAAAAAAATTAGCTGATTGAAACAAGCATTCGTTGACTAGTTTCTGTAGATGCTAGAATGGCTTTGGTTAGGTGGTTCTGGTTTGGGATCTCTCGTGAGGTTGTAGTCAGGGTATCTGGACTATAAGACCCATGTCCAAGTTCATTAATGCCAGAAGAGGAGGAGAAATATCTGAGGCTCAAGAAGGAGGCCTCAGACTCGTATATCCCCATCACAGAGTGCCATACCATCATTCCTGCCAGTGTTATCTGCCGCGCAGCCCAGCCCTGGTGCAGTGTGGGAGGTGACTCAGAGAGGGTGCAGGTGTTAGGAGCAGGGCTGAGTGGGATCTTTAGGGCTATCTCAGAGGCTGGTGACCAAAGGTGAATTCTCCAAGTAATTTTAAGACATTGTGAGACATGCATGGATTTGCAAAGAACATGGGGCACCAACTAATATAGACCAGAAGGGAAGAAGACCTAAGCTAAGTCAAAGAAACAACTAAAGACCCAGAATACTAGTATTACCTCAACAAGAGCGTGGCAAACTTCCAGACAAAATGTAGAACCAACTGCTGTGATTACAGAAAAAGCATGAAAAGCTTAAACAACAACAAATAGTAATAAATTAAAAAACCAAAACAACACAATAACAAAACCACTTAAGTTGAGCTGCATTGTGTTGTTGGAGTCTGGTTTTGTTTTTAGCAGATTTACCTTTAAATAATTTTACTACTAGCAACAGTCTGTTGCTAGTAGTAAAATCATCTGAATTCTCTGGCACAGGCTAGATGAGCCGTAAAGCAGCCAGGAGATTAGAGTTTCTTAGGAACTGGCTGGGCCTGAATTTTCATCCACAGATAACCCACAGTGCATGTAATTCCCAGGGGGATGCCTTGGAGCCAGTGACACAAAGACATCAGATTTTCCACATCTGATGTTCTCTGCTTTTGCACAGGCCACAAAGAAAATAGCTTTTTCTATTAATACACTCTCCCCTACTGAGAATTAGATGTAACCTCCCAGAAATAAATTTTTGAAAAACAAGTTGTTTTTGCTCAAAACAGACTTTGAATGTGTGCACCTGCGTCCCTTTCACTCTCTGACTTTACTGGTGAAGGTCACAATTACTGTTCAAAAACAAAATACGTTATAATGCTTTCTGAATTAAAAAAAATGCTTTGAGGTATGCTTACTGAAATGTGTCATGCCATTTAGCTGTGGGGAAGAAATTTTATATTCTCTGAAGAATTAAGTAACTAAGAGAGGAAATGAATCAATGAACATGTCAGAACTATGATGTCCCTTCATTTACCAAATATCATACATGTCACACTGAACTGCTGTTGGTGGAAGGCTCTGTAAAGAGTCACTCGGAGAGCCCAAGACAGGAATCGCTGGTTCCCATTTCAGCTCTCATACGTACCAACAAGTCTTTGACACTCAGAATCTGAATTACTTTATTAGTAATTTGGAGAAAGTCACAGGTCACCTGTTACTGTGGATGATAAACAGTGTGTATAAAGCCAGTAATGTTTACCTGGTCACAAATAAATACTGGCTATTTTATCAGAAAATCAAGGGTCTTGCACACACTAGGCAATCTCTCCATCACTGAGCTATATCCTCAAACAGGGAGCAGTTCCCAGCTCTCATTCCCCACTCCACAGTGTTTGGGAAGTGAATTCCAGGCTTGTTCTTATCCTGCTTGCTAAACCTAAGTGCGGTAGGAAAGGGTCTTCACCCTGCTGCTGAGCTCTAAGGCAACATCTGACCTTCATGAGAACTTTCTGAGGCATATTAGATCTGGAGAAACTGAGGCATGGCCAGTCAACTAGTACTTTTAGTGACATAAGGAGTGAGTAGAGGACACTGGGACATCTGGGTCTCTTTTCTAATTATACCAGTGGCCCTGAGTAGAGAGAAATAAAACAAAAAGAAATGAACCAAATAGAAGCCTATGATATTCTAGAATATTCCTCAAAGAGATTAAAATATTAAATATTCACTTTAAACAGTTTTGGATTGATTATTTGTATAATAATTAAATTAATATTCATCTTTCAATATTAACTAAAACAACTTTTGATTAAAGGCATGCGCCACCACATCCAGCAATTGCAAACATCTGTGAACTGCCATGTGGGTGCTGGGATTTGAACCTGGGTCCTTCAGAAGAACAACAGTGTTCTTAACTGCTGAGCCATCTCTCCAGCCCCACTAAAACAACTTTTAAGGTGTGTGTCAGCAGGTGTGGTGGTATATACCCGGAACCCCAAAACCTGAGTAGGCACGGTAGACTCTAAGAGCTCAAGGCCATTCTCAAACACATAGTGAGTTGAAGGACAGCCCGAACTTTGTGAGGCCTTGTCTTTAAGTGGAAAAAAAAGGAATATTTTAGTCTAGCACAAATACACAGCTGTAATCCTAGCACTCAAAGATCTAGAGTTTGAATTGAGCCTGGCCTACACGGCAAATCCTGTCTCAAAGTATTTAAGGCCAATATGTTAAATATTCATATATGATTTTTTTAATAAATAACATTTTGAAAAAATTACTTATACCAATTATCTTCCCACAAAAAAATCAGTATAAACTTAATATTGATCAGGGCTAAAGTTTTAATTTTTTATATATCATGTTGGTGAGGTGAAGGGGTAAGTGGCAGCTTAGTGGGAGTGGGAAATCCATGAGGAGACTGAACACTTCATTCTAACCACTTCATGAATTAAATCATTTAACTTCCTGCTTTCTGCTCCGGGAAATACGGTCAATGCCATTTGATTGTATTTTCTGTCATCTGCTCATAAGTTTTAGAACTAAAGCGGGTTGATACAATTCATATATAAAACATATATTTAAGTATAAGAAACTACTGAAATAGATAAAGCCATAATTTACCTATCCATGAACTTCCTCAAAAGCCAAAGGCTTTGGTTGGGTGTTTTTACATGATCATTTCACTCTGCAGATCTGATGGCTTCCCACATGTAGCTGCTATGAAATGCTTGGGCTTTCTCAAACTCTTCTGTCCCTGCTACTGAGTACTGGCATTTAGTTGACATTATTAAGTCAAGAAAGGTTTTGATACCATACCAAAGTGAGAAAGCAGATTGTGTTAGATTGGTAATGTATAAACTACCAATGTATGGTGAGCTGTTGTAAATGTCAGAATTCTTCTCAGCTCCTATTGAAAAACTGGTAGACTCACACACCCCAATTTTGGGCAAGAAATGCCTGGTCATGGTGAGGAAGAAACTGATTTAGAGCACTGAACTAGAGTTAGTGATTGTCTCTTGACAATCCACATCTCTCTCTTTAAGGTAATGTTTCTCAACCTGTGGGTCATGACCCCTTTGGGGCTCACAAATCAGATAACTTGCATACCAGATATTTACATTATGATTCATAATAGTAGCAGAATTACAGTTATGAAGTAGCAACAAAATAATTTTATGGTTGGGGATCACCACAACATAAGGAACTGTATTAAATGGTTGAAGCATTAGGAAGGTTGAGGACCACTGCTCTAAGGGGATCTTTGGTTCTCTGTTCCACTTCTAGCCATCAACAAAGCATAACTCGGCTGGGTCCAGGTTGTCTGTCTGTCCCAGGAGAGCAGCTTGGGTGCCTGCAGGACAACCTCCAACTAATGTGGCTACTTGAAAGCACCAGCTTGGTTGCAGAGTGAGATGCTTCTCAAGAAAGATGGTTTAGGAAACAAAGAGTGTTAGTAAGCAGACTGAAATGTGGGCTGGATGGGCTCATGACTTAAGGGACCAGTGTGAAACTGCAGCCAGCAGCCAGGCACTGGGTAAGTGAAGAACAGACTCAGCACAGAGCCAGACCGCTGCCATGAGTGAGGCACCAGACAGGTAGGAGAACAGCAGCACACCTAACCTTCTACAAAAGGGCATTTGCAGGTCCTGTGAAAACGGTTGTCAGGCTCTGACACATATCTCTCTGCTGCCTTTTCCTTAAGGGAGCTTGATGGGGAATCTGTATCTTAAAACTAAAGTGGTAAGAACTTGGTGCTCAGCCTCAGGAAGCTCTATACTGCCAGCCTCTCACTGTCTCATGAAAGTCCTTAGGGTTGACCCAAGACTGCACTAGTTCCATCAGAGTCACCGGAAGCTTGTCATTTATGATGTAGTCCTTTACAGTGTGGGGCTCGTATATCACACTATGGAGAGGTCCCACAGCAAATATCCTTGAGATAGTAAGCTGTCTACACAACCTACCAAAGAACCAAACAACAAACAAACAATAATTACACAAACAAATAACATTTTAAAAAAGACAGGATTACAGAGAGGACTGAGTAGTACTTGCTACTTAAGATTACTTGCTACAGCCGGGCGGTGGTGGCGCACGCCTTTAGTCCCAGCACTCGGGAGGCAGAGGCAGGCGGATCTCTGTGAGTTCGAGGCCAGCCTGGTCTACAAAGCGAGTCCAGGACAGCCAGGGCTGTTACACAGAGAAACCCTGTCTCGAAAAACCAAAAAAAAAAGATTACTTGCTACACTTACAGAAGACCCAGGTTGGATTCCCAGCACCCACATGATGACTCACAACATCTTGTAACTCCAGTTCCAATGGATCCAATTCACTCTTCTGGCTTCCACAGGCACCTGACATGTATGTGGTATATATACATATATGTAAACATTCACCCATATACATAAAATAAAAATAAATATTTAAAAAATTAAAAAAAAAATATGAGACAAGCTGGGACAGACCAGGCCAACAGAGACAAAAATACCAGCTTAACAGTTCCTTGTAGGTGGGATCTGTGTTTACACATCTGTATATGCTCCTTGACTTTCAAACATAATCAGTGCTTAATAATAGACGGATAGGGCCAGGAGTGGTGGCGCATGCCTTTAATCCCAGCACTCGGGAGGCAGAGGCAGGCGGATCTCTGTGAGTTCGGGGCCAGCCTGGTCTACAAAGAGAGTCCAGGGCAGCCAGGGCTATTAGAGAAACCCTGTCTCTAAAAACCTAAAAAAAAAAAAATAACAATAGATGGATATTTCATCTCTGTAATACTAGCTAGCACCTAAGAGGCTGAAGCAAGAGGAACATAACTTTGATGCTACCCTGAACTACATAGATTGATTTTATCCCAACCCCAAGCACCACCCAAATTATTTGAATATATAATATCATATATTATAATGATTATTATAATATATTATAATAATATACTAATCCATCCAGGAAACAGATGAAAATGGTTATAATCACAGGAGCTTTGCCAGATAGAATCGAAGAACTCCAGTTCAAGACTGCATGTTCTCCTCAGTTACTTCCTGGTCCTAATTTTCATGCTATTAAATTACCATCATGTTCACTGTGTTTCTGTGGTAAATCTCCTTCTGCTCCTTCATGAAGAAAAGAGACCAAAAAATAAAAAATTCCATTTGAGACTGTGTGTGTTTGCAGGAGGCACTCACCCCATGAAGCCCTCCCAGTTTCGTGCCCAGCTTCAGGAGAGGAAAGCAACACCAGGGAGGTCCAGAGTGCTCCCAGCAGCCTATAAGATGCCACCACTTGCTGGGCATGGTGGAGTACGTCTTCAATCCCAGCACTCGGGAGGTAGAGGCAGGAAGATCTCTGTGAGTTCAGGACAGCCAGGGATCTGTTGCACAGAGAAACCCTGTCTCGAAAAATCAAAAAATGAACAAAGACATCGCTTGCCACCCTGCTGCTCTCAACCCTGAGGGCCCTTCTCTGTTTCTGCCTTTGTTCCTCATCTTGCATCATCTCATGTCATCTTGGTTTTTGAGACTGCTGCCCTCAACCCTGAGGGCCCTTCTCTGTTTCTGCCTTTGTTCCTCATCTTGCATCATTTCTTGTCATCTTGGTTTTTGAGACAAAGTCCTTCTATGTATCTCAGGCTAGCCTGTAACTTAATATGTAGCTCAGTCTGGCCTGCCTTCAATTTACAATCCTTTTGATGCAGCTTCCTGAGTGTTGGGATTACAGACATAGGCCACCACACCTTCTGCATGACTCATCCATCTATCCATCCATCCGTCCACCCATCCATCCATCCATGCAGCTATTGAAAGTTTATTGAGAAACCAATCATGATAGTTAGTGTTATCAACTGTACAGGATCTAGGATCACCTAGGGGACAAGCCTCAAGGTACACCTTTGTGGATTAACTAAATTGGGGATTATCTTGATTAGATTAACTTTAGTGAGAAGGCCCACCATTGGTGATTCCATTCCCCAGGGATCCTGGGCTGTATATATGGAGGAAATTGATCTAAACACAAGTAAGCATTCGTTGTTCTCTGCTGCTTCTTTTGTTTTGTTTTCTTTTTGGTGTTATTTTGTTGTTGTTTTATTTATTTTTATTTTTTGAGACAGGGTCTCAATAGGTAGACCTGGCTGGTCTGGAACTCAAGTATATTAAGCTGTGTGATAATGAATGCACAGAGATCCATCTGCCTCTGCCTCCTGACCACTGGAATTAAAAGCATGCACCACCATGCTTGGCTGGTCTCTGCTTCTCGGTTGTGGATGTAATGTGATCAGTTGCTTTAAACCTGCTGTCCTGACTTTCCCCAGCATGATGATCTGTACCTTTGAACTGTGAGCTAAATTAGACCCTTTTCCCCTTAAGTTGCTTTTGTCTGGCTATTTTATCAGCAACAAGAAAAGAAAGAAAATCAGTAGTACCAGGGCATTACTTGGGAGGTTATTGTTTTTTACAGGAGTCCCACAGATCAAAATCAGTAGCCAACAAATTAAACCCCGTTGCTATAAGAAGAGAAGCAAATGCAACCTTGAGTGGTTATGCAAGACACCCCTGAATAGTGTCACCTCCTGAGAGGCCCCTGCTACCTCCACCTCTCCAGCCGTGCAGCCTCCAAACTTTTTCAATAACAACTGGGCTGCAGCTGGCCCAACACACCCCATGAGCATCTTCCTGGCACCTCTGAGCTGGAGACTCCCTGGCTCCTGGCTCCTGGCTCCAGAGAGGAAATGGAGATGGAATATAGTCCAACTAAAAATTTGGAGTCAACAATGTTTCCTCAGTGGGAAAAGAGTCTCAGTGTCCAGAAATCCAGGAGGTGGGGGCTGCAGGGAGTGGGACTGCTGGCCTGCCAGGAGTGACAGGAAGGTGAAAAGCCTAGGCTAACTCTCACCAGATGTTCGTTGCTGTAGGTGGAGTGGCTCTGTTTCTCCCAATGAGCCCTTTTCCATGCTTAGAAGAGAATGGTTCTATCTCATGAAAGGATGCAGTTTCACGAAATAATTTGCTAAAAGCTCGAAGGTGCTGTGAGTTGTCCCGCATTGAAGGCTTTAATTTACCGGGGATAGAGGAAGCAAGCTCATTTCCGAGAGCACTGGTCCATGGAAGGAGTGACTGCTGCATCTCATGACTCCTAGGCCATCATGGGTAGTCTCTCAGACTCGGCTGAAGGTGAAGCTTAGGAATCAGGAGACTGTTTTCCATCTGGCTCTGCCATTCACAGGCTGTGTGACCTGAGCGCGACGCTCTCCTTTTTTTTGGCTTTAGTTTGCTCTCCTCAGAGGGCCTGTAGACCCAGCATTCCATGTGAAGGAGAAGCTTAGAGCTGGCAGGGGGCTGAGCTGGAACCACTGAACAGTGAGGAGGCAATTGGTTGAGGAAGGCAGAAGAATGTGGAAGCCCCATCAACTTCTCTCCCCCTACCATCCTAGGTGGGGGAGAGATGACAACAGGGAGCCAGAGTGACTGAAGAAGCATATTCAACAACACCGAGAAACAGCCCCCCATGTTTCCCCCTAAGCATATACATCTGCCAGAAACCATAAAGAGAACAGAGGGTGACTGGTGGTCTGTGCCTGGTTTACACAAACGGGGCTGAAATGAGCGAAAGTGCCAAGATGGTTGTTCACCCCTGACCAGGACCCACACAGCTGAGATGCTGAAAACTAGCCTGCAGCTTACAGGCAGTGAAGAGGGATAGATGGTGAGTGAAAGGGACAGAGATCCTACTGTTGAACCCGCGAGGGGGCTCCCCGAATCCTGGTGCCCAGAGACCACCAATGCCCCCCATTCGCTGTAATAGACAAGAGGTTTATTTAAGCTGATGTGCCAGGGTTCGACTCCCCTGTAGAGGAATGAACCCCGTAAAATGGTTCTTGGGCCCTTTAAATACACAAGCGGCTACAAAAAGGTGGGGGCACCAAGGAGTAGCTTTTTTTAGCCGGCCAGGCAACAGCCACAGGTGGTGATAAAGGAACAAAGAGTATGTTAAGTTAGGTGGTGACACAAGTGGGGAGTGTAGACGAGGGATCCGGGATCCGAGGGAGTCTGAACAAACCGGCCAGCTACGTAAGCTTTGTTATTTTCAAGGACTGAGTTCTGTGGAAGGTTTCCAGAAGGAGAGAGGTCAGGGTCTCACCACAGAGGAGAAGGCCATGTATTCATTAATTTTTACAGTCTTACACTACGAAGGGCAATGCAAAGTGACCGCAAAGACCTCGGAAGTGTGGATGGTGGCTCCCAAGCTGTGCTGCGGAAGGAAAACTGACTGAAGTCAGGAGCACTACCTTAGTACTGCGTTCTTCCTTTAGAAGCAAAGCAGCCCCTCTTTCCCACATTTCTCTTTCCCAGAATTCTTTTCTTTTATGCAGCTGGTAGGACAAGAATCATCTTAGTTCTTTCAGAGGAAAGAAATTTCTCTAAGAGTAAAGACAAACAGATTTGAATCTCATTCCTGCTGGCTATATGATTTTTTTTTTTTTTTTAAGAATCGTTTTCTTCCAAGCGTGAGAAGAGCTCTGTTTAGTCAGGGTGAACAGGAAGCCGGTGTCTCAGGCCCAGGGTTACTTTAGAAGTCCTGAACAATAGCGGGTTAGGAGGCAGGGGATATGACTCAGTTGGTAGGCTTGCTATGCAAGCATGACGACCTTGGCTTGATACCCAGCACCAAAATTAAAAGCTAGGAGTATACCAGTCATTCCAGCTGTGCGGAGGCAGAGGCAGAAAGATACCAGTGCTCAATGACTAGCAATCTAACCAAATCAGTGACCCCCAGGTCACTGTGTCAGAGAACCTGTGTCAAAAAATAAAAAGGACAGGAATAGAAGACGACACCCAACAGCAGTCTCTGGCCTCCACACGCACACCTATGCACCTATAGGTGCACCCACTCAGAGGAGCCCGTATACATACATACCCCACCACACCCACACATGAAGCTTGCTGAGTCCTCAGGCGAATCTGCTAGGGTACACCAGAAATATTTATTACACAAATACTGAAGATGCTGTTCATATCTGAGAACCTAAAATTGCTCAAATGCAAATTTTGCTTTAAGGTACTTGTGAGGGGACCAGTGAGATATCGCAGCAGGTAAATATGCCTACTGCGCAAGCCTGACAACATAAGTTGAACCCTTAGATCTCATGGTGGAAGGAGAGAAAGGGCTCCCAAAAGTGGTCCTCTGGCCTTCACATGTACAGCATGGCACACATCCTCCTGCACTCACATACCCACTAGAGAGACATATACCAATAAGTAAACACTTTTAAAGTTTCTCATGCATTAACTTGTGTGAACTTCCTACAGTACTTGGTACTTGGTAGTCCTGCTAAGTTCTTTTGATTTGATTTTTTTTCCCTCTGGGTTTCTTTGGGAGGAAGGTATGTGCGTGCTTCCTTTTGTGCATGTGTGTTGGTCATAACAATCCTCCTATATCAGCCTTCAAAGTAGTTGGCTTTCTTTGAAAAGCTGGTATTATTAGTTACAGCCATGAATTATTTGAATTAGTAAATAAATTACATCTTCATTTTCACAACCAACTCACTCAGTTATTTCATCTCATCATGGATGCATCCACAAACATAAAGTTATAGCAACAATACCTAGATTTTCATTCCTATATTACATTGACACTGGTTTCATGAAATATGAATTCATTCAAATTACTTTAAAATTAAACCTTATATTGAATATCTTATGCAGCATATATTTCAGGTGTTTAAGTCTTTTCATATCTATAACTTAATATGTGTTTCTTTGATTCTTTATATTTTATACATTGGGAAGCATCTTTCAGAGAGGGGTGCACAGGTTTCACCAGTAGGTTTTTGGAGACACATTCATCATAAAACCTGGTCCAGAGCATTGGCTGAGAGAAGAGGCTGTAGTTTGGGAGTTTTTCTATGATGTATAGATATTTATCCTAAACCTAGGGTGGAGGAAGACTCCTGGTCTCTGCTTTGTCAGAACCTGGAGCCTGTGGGCACCAGCCTTCTTCTGGCTCTTCTGGTTCTGCCTCCGCTACCAGGGATGTCTGTTTCCCCAGTTCCTTAAGAAGGGACAGGTCCAGTGTGGGGATCCAGTAAAACACGGACTAGACTTTTATATACCTGTTCAAAGAAGCACACAACCAGATACTCCAGTCAGACAAGGTGGGCATATGTGCATATGTGCACAGAAACAGGCTAGAAACTTAAGGGGTATTATTGGGATGTGGGGCACATGCTGTGGGACTTCAAAAAATAAGTTCAAAATAGCTTCTGGCACTTTATTTTCTTTTTTTTTTAAACATTTTTTATTTATTTATTATGTATACAGTATTTGCTCTACATATATGCCCGGGCAGATCTCAATGTAGATGGCTGTGTGCCACCATGTGGTTGCTGGGAATTGAACTCAGGACCTTGGGAAGAACAGCCAGTGCTCTTAACCTCTGAGCCACCTCTCCAGCCCGGCACTTTATTTTTTAAGAATCTTACTGGCAGTATGAGTGTAACCCCCTCTCAGCAACCCCCCCCCCCCCGCCATGGCTGGCCCAACCCAGTTTCACATGATCATCTCTCCCTCCCTCCACACAGGGCTGGCTCCCCAGGATATATAAACCTCTTTGGACCTCAGGCTTGAGGCAGCAGGGCCACCCATCCAGACACCTGGCTGCTGAGCTTTCCAGAAGAAACCTCACCCAGCCTCCACACGGATGTCCTTCTGTGCGAGCTGCTGCAGCTGTGGTCCCAAGATGCCAGCTCTCCAGCTGCTGTTTCTGGCCTGCCTAGTGTGGGGAATGGGGGCCAGGACAGCACAGTTCCGAAAGGCCAACGACCGGAGTGGCCGATGCCAGTACACCTTCACTGTGGCTAGCCCCCATGAATCCAGCTGCCCTGGGGAGGACCAGGCCATGTCAGCCATCCAAGACCTTCAGAGAGACAGCAGTGTCCAACATGCAGACCTAGAGTCTACCAAAGCCCGCCTCAGCTCCCTGGAGAGTCTCCTCCACCAGCTGGCCTTGGGCCGGGCCGCTGGGACCCAGGAGGCCCAGGAGGGGCTGCAGGGCCAGCTGGGTGCCCTGAAGAGAGAACGGAACCAGATGGAGACCCAAACCAGGGAGCTGGAGGTGGCCTATAACAACCTCCTGCGAGACAAGTCAGCTCTAGAGCAAGAGAAGAGGCAGCTGGAACAAGAGAATGAAAATCTGGCCAGGAGGTTGGAAGGCAGCAGCCAGGAGGTAGCAAGGCTGCGGAGGGGCCAATGTCCCTCAACCCAACACTCTGCTAAGGATATGCTGCCAGGCTCCAGGGAAGGTAAGAACGCAGGGTGGAGGGCCATGTTTGCTGGTGACCTGTGACAGGGCCCCCAGGCTTCTCTTTCTGTTTTGTCTTTTCTCTGAGAATTACAGAGCCAGCATTCAATAGCTGAGCAAAGCAAACACTTTTGCATGTTGCTATCAAGTTGGGTTCTTGTTTGGGTCAGTAGATCTGAGCTCTTGTGCCCACATGACAAGATTATCATGGCCCACAGGCAAATGAGAAACACAAGACCAGGTAGGAACGCTATATGGAGAATAATCAGTAGAAAATGGCCTGCTGTCCCCTTTGGATAATTAATTCGTTTTCAGTCTTTTCTCAGATTGTTATTCCTACCAAAATGGCCTCTATGAGATGCCAGATGATTTGTACACTGAAGGCTGGTGCTTTGTTATTACTAATACTTATTATTATTATTGTTGTTGTTATTAATTTATTTGATTTTTTTGAGACAGGGTTTTTCTGTGTTGCCCTGGCTGTCCCGAAACTTACTCTATAGACCAGGCTGTCCTCCAACCCAGAGATCTATCTGCCTGCCTTTGCCTCCCGAGTGCTGGGATTAAAGGTGTGTTCTATTATGTCTGGTGGTATTTTATTCTTTAATCTCCTCCCTTGGTAAATGAAAAGGAAACAATTTCTTAATCAGGTCCCTTGGGATGTGGCTTTGGAGATTTTGCTTTTTTTTTTTTTTTTGCTGAATCAGAGACCATCTGCTTTCAGGTCACGGGACAACTCTGAAGTGGCCCTTTTCACTGAGGTGTTCCCCCTGACTCCCGTTGGCTATGGGCCTTTGGGTGGATTAGGGGATGGACACATTATTCTTTTTTTTTTTTTTTTTTTTGATTTTTCGAGACAGGGTTTCTCTGTATAACAGCTCTGGCTGTCCTAGACTCACTTTGTAGACCAGGCTGGCCTCGAACTCACAGAGATCCGCCTACCTCTGCCTCCCAAGTGCTGGGATTAAAGGCGTGCGCCACCAACGCCCGGCTCACATTATTCTTGAGGGCTAGAAAACAGTATCTGTGTCACTTTCTGTGAATTTTTTGTTCCCAGTCACTTGTTTCATGAGGAAACAAATCCAGGTGTGGAACCATTTGTCTAGACTCCTCAAAAGTGTTAATGTCAAGAAACGATGAAAACGAGGGGAAGGGTTCATTTTAGATAAAGGAGTTTAAGAAACCTGGTAACTAAATACATGGGCATTCTTAATTAGCTCCTACGTGGTCAGGTGACAGTTACACAGGGGTGTTGGGATGGCTGGGGAATTTCGAGATAGAGTTATGATATCAGAGGTCATTATGTTAACATCGCATTTCTCAGGTACTAGTGTAGTTCTGAGGGAGACTATCGTAAGCATGTGCTCAAGTGCTTAGAGCTGAGCTTCAGGATCTATACAGCTCACTCTCTGAGACAGTGGGATGAAGAGAGGCTGCAGTAAACTTGGCAAAGTATGAGTAGCTGCTGGATCCAAGTAAACAGGAACAGGAGACATCATCTCAGTATGCTACACCTTCTCAGGGTTGAAAATCTCCAAAAGAGCGTGATGAAATAAATGTTTTCTAAACGAGAGAATTTTACCTGAAATGTAAGATGTGCCTGAATGTCAGGCTATAGAACCGGAGACAATGCTCAGCTTGGCAGGAGGCAAGCTAATTCATTCTCTGCATGTTTCTTATCCATAACACGGCAAAGAATTCCCATTGTAATCACTTTTCTGGGGTCCAAATGAATAACTATAACATAGGTATGATGTTCCCTGTTATTTAAGTTGAAGTTAGCATACAGAATCATGGGTTTCCCTGGTCTTTTTAATACATGCTATTATACTTTTTTGTAAAACCTATCTCCCTCCTCAGCTACGCCCTCCCTGTGCCCCCTCCTGATGTCTACCTTCCCAGATGGCTCTCATTTCTGTGTTTATGGCATGTGTATTCTATTGCACTCTCTTCTCCCATTAATGGTTACATGGCTAAATGTTTATATTAAAACTGGAAGAAATCCAATTCTGAATTGGACGACAGAGGAAAGTGAACTCCTAAGTAGCCAAGGGGCTGAGGACTGCACAGCTGCCCAGTGGTGACTATGACTGCAACTGGGCTCTGGGAGGACAGATGGAGAATTAGCATCACTAAAAGTTATATGCAGATTTCAGACTTGAATGAAGTTATACGCTCAACAAGAAACCATGTGAGTGTACATGTATGGGGCATATGTGTGCATGTGAAAATAGCAGCGATGCCTTATATTTTTACTGTTTTGTAGTCTTTTTGCTTAAAGGACATGCTTTTCTTTGGGAATTTATTTGATGCATTCTCTAATTTTACTTCTATTGTCCTTTCCAGCTACCCTACTTTTGACATAGGTTGACAGCCCATTATAATGAATGTGGGAGGCTATTTCTGTAGTGGGGCATTAATAGGCAAGGGATCACATCAGGACAAGAACAGATAACTGGAAAGGAACCTTACAAGCATCTAGTCATGGGCTCATTTGTGCACATGTGGAAACTGAGGCCAGAGAGCCTACTCAACTAGTCCATGACTAACTGATCAGTTAAGAGCAGTATGAGAATCAGAATTCTGTCTTTTCTGAGAATTGATGACAATCATGACCCTACTGACTTTTAGTTTCTAGGCCTTTAAAATGTCAGAGAGTGCCAGGTGGTGGTGAAGCACGCCTTTAATCCTAGCATTTGGGAGGGAGGGGAGGGCAGATCTGTGTGAGGCCAGCCTGGTCTACAGAGTGAGTTTCAGGACAGCCAAGGTTATACAGAGAAACGGAGCTACAGAAATGCCTGGAACAAAAATCCATTTCCAGGCCACAGGCTTGGGGATCAGGAGTATTCGGAGGGGCTGGGCAGAAATGGCAAATGGCAAGAGCTGAAGTGCGAAGGGCTGGGTGTGAATTTCTGTAGATAAAGTGAGAAGGCAGGTTTCTTCCAACTCCTCACACAGTTCAAACTGTCTCCGCCACGTTAGCGTTTAATTGTTACACAGAAAAAAAAAAACTCTCAGAATCAGAGAAATTACGTGTGTGTGTGTGTGTGTGTGTGTGTGTGTGTGTGAGAGTGTGTTTCAGTATGCACACCTACACAAATGCAAATCCCAAATAGGGAAGAAATACTATTCACCCTAAAGATAAAACATAAGAGCAGTTCCTTCTGAGACTGAGAAGTTTGAGTGGGACTTCAGCAAGAGCCTGTTTGCATAGGCTCTGAGGTCAGGAAAAGAAATAGGACACAGAGGAGAGTGATTCAAGGAATGAAAAAAAAAAAAAAAAAGAAAATGATTGAGCTCACTAAATTGTTTGCCACATGGGAAACAGAAGCTCAGCCCCAGAGGACACTTATCCCTGGATCTGATAGTCCGTCACCTATGAGAAACAGGATGCCAGGCTGGTCCTCCCAGAACTCTGCACAGTCAGAGAAGCTTGAGCAGGGAGCTGATATGTGGTGACAGCGCTGGCAGGTGATACTTCTAAGAGTTAGGTTACCATAGCAATTGCTAGGGAAAGGTGGGCAGGAAGAGGTTGAACACCACAGGAGTTCAGCAGGGTGTTGGGTTATCAAGCTGAGCAGAGGTAAGGGGAGGAAGCAGCCTGGGCCAGTTCTGACAGAGTGGCCACCAGGCAATGGATTGTAATTGCAACATTTTCCTCTGGTGGAGATCCACCGTTGTGTGCAGATGTCATGCAGTCATTATGAACCTCAGCCCATACTTCACATAATGTCTCTGTAGCACACACTGGTTCTAGACACAGTACCCAGGACAACTGACAACCAGACTATTAGGTACCTTTCACTTTCCTGAAGCATTTGTGTCAACCTGGAAATATCATGGTATTCTTTTAACCTGTTTTCTCCAATTTAAATAACACTATCAGCCGGGCGGTGGTGGCACACGCCTTTAATCCCAGCACTTGGGAGGCAGAGGCAGGCGGATCACTGTGAGTTCGAGGCCAGCCTGGTCTACAAAGTGAGTCCAGGACAGCCAAGGATACACAGAGAAACCCTGTCTCGAAAAACCAAAAATAAATAAATAAATAAATAAATAAATAAATAAATAAATAACACTATCTTTTTCACGGTAATTAGAAAATATTTACAAAACCTCCACAATGCCATTTGCATGTGCATGCAAATTAGTTAATAATGGTGCCAAGTCTGTAGTTTCAGCCCCCCTACAGTATGAGATTAAGGACACAGGAGGCAGATATTCTCAAAAAGTTTTAGCAATGGAAGGAATGAATCTCTATACTGTTAAGAACAAAAATAAGCAAAAGGCGGGAAAGCACCAAATACATGATTTAATGCAGATATTATTTTCATGGCCATTTGTTTTCCTTCTGTATTCTAAATGGAATGTTAGTGATTTTAAACATTCCAGAGAAACCAGAGTTGGGATACTTCTTTATTCGGGATTGTTTTCCTTATGGTCCCTATTTAATCCTCAAGAACAACCCGATATATTTGTATATCTCGGAGTACTGGCACTCAGAGAGCTTTACTTGTTGCCCAGAGCCCCACAGCTGGAGCATGGCAGAACTGAAGGAAACTACAACTTCTGCCTCAGCCCAGGCCCCTCTGCACAAAGCTTCTCTGCTTCAGCAGACATGCCAGATGGCTCTCCTGTGAGAATCTGAATGCTGCCAGAAGCTCCTGGCTGAGATATCGATGGATGAAGCCACCAGGCGCTTCCTAATCCGACCCAACCGCTGCACCTGCCAACGCGAAAGGAGCCAAGTGGTCTCTGGAAGGTTTTCCCTTACACTGTGTTACTATGGTGCTTGCTCACCGCAAGAAAAGCACAGGAGGCATGGTTCCCTGTAAAGAACAAGGGAAGACAGACCTGAGGTCTTCTTTTCCCAACCCTGGTGTGGTGGGACCAGGATGGGAACACACTCCCATACTCCTGTGCATCTGCCTCTCTGGCAGAAGATCTGAAGGGCAACTGTGCTCTGAGGCTGTGCTGGGCCATCATCTGGGGCCTGAGCTCTGCCGGGTGGGGGTCACTCTGAAGAGCTCAGTGGCTCTCCTGAAGCCTCCACTCACTTTCTGGGCCCAGTGAGGATGCAGAAGCCACAGGGTACATTAAGCCAGGGAAGTTCAACAGTGAGAATTATTATCGTTTCTTTTATCGAAAGTAGATTTTTCATACAATATATTCTGATCACGATTTTCCCTCCCTTTCTTCCTCCTAGTTACTTCCTACCTCCTCTCTCATCCAGATCCACCCCTTTTCTGTCTTTCGTTGGAGAACAAACAGGCTTCTACGGGATAATAAAATATATGACAAAAGAAAGTCAAATCAGGATAGGACAAACAAAACAAACAGAAGGAAGAGTCCAAGAAAAGGCACAAGAGATATAGATGCAGAAACACACATTTAAGGATCCTATAAAAACGCACAATTGAAAGTCATAATATATATGCAAAACCTGTAGGGGTGGGAAGGCTTCATGCAACATTTTGAGACAAGGAACCTCCAAAGATGCCATTGAGTTAATTTTCTGTTGGCCATCTATCTACTGCTGGGCTCATGGCCCACCCTTAAGAGTAGTTTGTTCCCCTAGTGAAACTCCCTTGGTGAATATTAATTTTTTATTTGCAAATGGTTATCAATTGGAGATAAAGCTTCTTCACTAGGGATAGGGCACATGTCCACATCTCAGCTTTAGGACCCCATCTAGGGCAGACCAGTGCAGGCCCTGCACATGTGGCATCAGTCTCTCTTCTTTCTGCTTCCTCTTCTGCAGGGTTCCTGAGCCCTGAGGGGAGGGTTTTGATGGAGACATCCCATTTGGGGCTGTGCGCTCTGAGGTCTCTTCACTTTCTGCATATTGTCTGGCTGAGGGTCTCTGTATTTGTTGTCATCTTTCACAGGAGGAAGATTCTCTGTTGATTGCTGAGCAAGACACTGATCTACGAGTACAGCAGAATGTCATTAGGAGTCATTGTAATGCTGTGTTCCTTTAGTAGAACAGTGGTTGTTTGGTTTCCCCCTAGGTCCCTGGGCTCTCTAGCCTCAGGTTCTTGGTCACTCAGGAGTCAGGTTTAAGTTCCACCTTATGGAATGGGCCTTAAATCAAATCAGATATCAGGTGATTACGCCCACAAGTTTTGTGCCTCCATTACCCTAGCATAACTTGCAGACAGGATACCATTGTAAATCACAGGGTTTGTAGCTGGGTTAGTGTTCATGATTCTCCTTTGGTAGAATGCAGTGTATCTTCTGGTGCCAAGAACACTAGCCAGTAGTGGTGACGGCTCTAGGGAGGCACCAGCTCAACCTCTCCATGTTCAGTGAGTGGGACAGGTATTATTTCTAGCAACAGGCCCTTGTCACCAGTTTGTGTAGAACAATCTGTAGGCCTTGCAACAGCCTGAGTTGTTTGGGGGTCCCAGGGGACCCCTTTGGCCAACAACTCTATTAAACATAGCCCATTCCCAGTAATAAAGCTTCATTTGGTAATGAGTGAGAGATGTCCAACTGGGGCTCTGTCTCCCCCACTATTTTGCAATTTTATATAGATCACCTTCATAGATGTATATAATTTAGGAAGCTTCTAGTACATTAGGTTTCCATACAACTCATCAAATGGCCTTTAATTTTAGCTGTCTCTCCCTGTATTTCCTCTCTCGACACCCTCTTCCTTCCCCTCCCAATTTCATCCTCCCTGCACCCCTTACACTCACCCATTCATAATTTATCTATTCTACTTTCCCTTCCAAGGGAGATCTGTCCATCCCTGATAGTCCTTTGCTCCATACCCAACCACAGAGAAAATTATTAATGATGGTGACAGAGCAAATATAACATAAACTCCATATTTAAGTAATCTCCATATGGCAGCCTGGGCTACAGGGGTAGGATGGACAGACTTGAAAGGACTTCAGACTCTTTGGGGAAGGGATACTCTGCCTATTTGAGAACAAGTGGTACTGTTTGTCCTGGCCTCAGCAGCAGCTATAAATCCTCCTGTGTGCAGGTGGGGAGGGCCCCCAGGGACCTGTGGTAGTTTCTGCACAGAGGAGTCCCAAGCAGATGGGGTGGACACATTCAGAGCACTGAGGTCTCCAGGCAGTGGCTCTGGCTTGCTTACGGAATGTGTACCACCAGGCTGAAGTTGCAGAGGAACCGCATGCAGAGTTAGGAACCTCAGGGTGCCCTCAAGTGCACATGGCAGGAAGCCAAAGAAGGACAACTGCCGCCTGTCCTCCTCACACGATATTGATGTAGCGCCCTCTGCTGGGGTAGTTCAACAGGGCTCACTTCTGCAGAGCCCTTGCAGAAGGAGCATCCCGCTGTTACAGCCAAGACATATAACCCCAGAGCAGAAGATTCACAAATGCTATGACTTCAGAAGACAGCAGTTCAACTCCCAGCCCCAGCACTTGCTAGTTGTGAACCTTGGTAGATTACTCACCCCTTCTGACCCTTGTTTTCCTCATTTGCTGATGAAGATAATAGTAATTACTTTCAGGACTATTATGAGAAGAAGAGGTAAACACAGGACAAAGTAAAGTGCCTGGGACATAGCACTTAGTGGTGACAGTAATTCCATCTCACTAGGTCAGACAGCAGTGCTAAAGCCTGACTTCAGCTGGGCGTGGTGGCGCACGCCTTTAATCCCAGCACTGGGGAGGCAGAGGCAGGTGGATCTCTGTGAGTTCGAGGCCAGCCTGGTCTACAGAGTGAGTTCAGGACAGGGGCTACACAGAGAAACCCTGTCTCGGAAAAAAAAAAAGCCTGACTTCAGGCTTTAAACAATGGAAAGGCTATCAATTTCTGATAGTCATCTCCCTCTACACACACACACACACACACACACACACACACACACACACACACACACTTTTTGGCGTCTGTCAGTATTTCAGCTGAAGTACTCCTCAGGAATATCATCCATTCTGAAGCTATCTTTAGGAAAGTCACATGGAAGTGCCTAGCTTTCTACTTTTCCTTCTGCTTTCTTTATTGTCTCTGAAGCTAAAGAGGACATCTTATTTACTTCCTGCTAAGTGGCAGGTGTATACAGTTCTTTTCTTAATATGCATCTTGCCCTCAGTCACCAAACAGAAAACCAACCTGTCAAATATGAAATAGCTTTATCAGGTGCAAACAGGAAGGAATGTGATGCCAGGAAAAGGTGGCTCACTGTGACCATGGTGTTGTGGCCTTTTCCCCTTTCTAGGAATTCCTAGAGGAACCTCGAACATTCTCTTCCATATGCAAATTGACTTCAGAAAGATACATGCAAAGCCTAATGTGTTACTGACAATTATGTACATATTTCAAAATAGCTACAAAAGGTTGTGAATGTTCCCAACACAGAGAAATAATAAATATCTAAGGTAATGAATATGTAATTATTTTGAGCTGATCACTAATAAATATATACATATATGGAAAGGTCACCTTACCCCATCAGTATACATTATGTTAAGTGAAAATAAAAATATAGTTAAAAACCAAAAGTTGATCTATTCTCACAAGATATTCATATATGACTAGGAAAAACCCTTAAGCTGCAGTGAACATGTAGCTGTTGAAATTCAAATATTTAAAAGAATGCTAATAACTGTCTTTGAACCCCTGAAGCCATCCTTTACTAACAGTCATTTCCCTAGTGGAGTTTATATAAATAACATAAAACTATTGTTATATTTTATTTCGTGCTGAATATTCATCTCTGTGTTAAACAGAGAGCTATGCAATGTATTATTTGTAAGCTCTTTTATTTGTGCAAAATTTCCAATAGTCACAACAGTAAAGAGAAAGAATGAATCCCAGTGAAGCCATTACTCCAGTTCCAATGAGCTACTGATGTGGTTCAACCATGTTGCATCTTCCCTTACCTGACCCCCAGAGAAAATCTCAAATATCAAGTATTTGGGAACATATCAAATGTCACCCTCCATAGAGAGAGTCCATTCGTGTGCCATTTCTTCTCCAAGTACCATTTGTCTCTTTCTTTTAATACAGTCTCTCAGTGGAATTTGGACACGTTGGCCTTCCAGGAACTGAAGTCAGAGTTAACTGAGGTTCCTGCTTCCCAAATCTTGAAAGAGAATCCATCTGGCCAGCCCAAGAGCAAAGAGGAAGACAACGGTATGAAGTTAGAATTCTTCCCTTTTGAGCCCACATGGCTTGTGTGTGTCTTGTTCTGTATTCAGTTTGGATAGAGCAACTGTTTACCTGGGAGAGATGACAGGTGATTTCCCAAGAAGCAGAGCTGCAGAGAGATGAGCAGAAACCTCTCTGCTACCTTGTGTCTAGACAGATGTACATTAAGTCAATCTTTCCCTCATAAGTCCTATATCCTACTCCCCACCTTGAAGGGCCAGGTACATACTGTGTATCATATCAGCATGTCTGTTACTAAAGGTATTTTTCTGACCTTTGTCAAGAAAAATTCCCTAAAAAAAAAAAAAAAGCATGTTCCATGAAATATGGCTGTTGTTTCCAGAAAATAATATTGACTGTCTTATTAACAGTCCCTGCTAGCACTGAAAGGTACATAGGGATGTCCTGAAGCATTTAAAGTGGAATTCCTGGAAAGATAGGCATCACTGTTGGACTTTTGTGAGGAAACTGAAGGCACCCATAAAAGAATAGATATGTATCTTAAATCAACTATACTGAAATTCTTAGCTAATTATTAATTACATTAAAAATCACCCTGTGTTTATAATGTTTAAATGGATGCATCAAATATGTGGCCTATCAATTAAAGCTTAAAAAACTTTGTCATGGGCTGGAGAGATGGCTCAGCGGTTAAGAGCACTGGCTGCTCTAACAGAGGTCATGAGTTCAATTACTAGCAACCACATGGTGGCTCACAACCATCCATAATGAAATCTGGTGCCCTCTTCTGGCCTGCAGATATACCTGCAGACAGAACACTGTATACATAATAAATAAATCTTAAAAAAAAAAAGCTTTGTCATACTGGGTGTGGTGCCCCACGCCTTTAATCCCAGCACTCAGGAGGCAGAGACAGGTGGATCTCTGTGAGTTCAAGGCCAGCCTCATCTACAAAGTGAGTCCAAGACAGTCAAGGATACACAGAGAAACCCTGTCTCAAAAAACCTAAAAAAAAAAAAAGCTTTGTCATATGGATTATACCTACAATGAACTGATTTCTCTCTTTAAATAAAATAAACCCAATTTAAAACTCATGAGGAACAATGTATAAACAAACACCCACATGTCCCTGCCAAGTTCAAGGAGAAAATTTGGACAGAATCAGAGCTCAGTGCAGCTTTCTTCCTTATTGAGTGCAAGATCCATTCACCCCACAAACTCATCGAATGATATTTGCTGTGTATTTCTCTAGACAAAACACTTGGGCATCTCTTATCACCTCTACATTGACAACAACTTCCTTATCCAAAACTTTTATCCCCTTTTATAAATGGAAAAGCCAGGGGATGAAGAGATGTCTCCGTGGTTAAGAGCAATGGCTACTCTTCCAGAGGATCCAGGTTCAATTCTCAGCACCCAAATGGCAGTGCACAACTATCTGTAACTCCAATTCCAGGGGATCTGACACCCTCACACAGACATACATGCAGTATGTCTGTTTGTGCATAACACAAAACAAAACAAACAATGCACAAAACAAAACAAATGAGAAAGCCAAGGCTCACAGAGCTAAGCACCTCATTGGTCACATGGTCAGTGAGTGGCAGGGCTTAGATGTCAACCCACACTGTCCTCACCTTCTGTGCTTTGCTCTCACCCTCCTGCTGCCTGTATTTGAAAGACTTATAGATACTAGATACATGGCATCTTTTGTTGTTTGTTTTTTGAATTCATCAGGATGTGGAGCGCTGGTCTGGGTAGGAGAGCCAGTCACTCTGAGGACTGCTGAGACAATTACTGGCAAGTATGGCGTATGGATGAGAGACCCCAAGCCCGCCCACCCCTACACCCAGGAGACCACGTGGAGGATCGATACGGTTGGCACAGCCATCCGGCAGGTGTTCGAGTACAGTCACATGAGCCAGTTCGAGCAGGGCTACCCTTCAAAGGTTCATATTCTCCCCCGGGCTCTGGAAAGCACAGGGGCTGTGGTGTATGCGGGGAGCCTCTATTTCCAGGGGGTTGAGTCCAGATCTGTGCTCAGGTATGAGCTGAACACTGAGACAGTAAAGGCTGAGAAGGAAATCCCTGGAGCTGGCTACCACGGACAGTTCCCGTATGCTTGGGGGGGTTACACGGACATCGACTTAGCTGTGGATGAAAGTGGCCTCTGGGTCATCTACAGCACAGAGGAAGCCAGAGGAGCCATCGTCCTCTCCAAATTGAACCCAGAGAACCTGGAACTTGAGCGTACCTGGGAGACCAATATCCGTAAGCAGTCCGTGGCTAATGCCTTTGTTATCTGCGGTACCTTGTACACCGTCAGCAGCTACTCTTCCGTCCAAGCGACTGTCAACTTTGCCTACGACACTGGCACTGGGATCAGCAAGACCCTGACCATCCCATTCAAGAACCGCTACAAGTACAGCAGCATGATTGACTATAACCCTCTGGAACGAAAGCTCTTTGCTTGGGACAACTTCAACATGGTCACTTATGATATCAAGCTCTCTGGGATGTGAGGAGCCCCTAACTCTACCAGCAAAGGCAGAAGAAGGCAACGTTTGGGGCTCCTGGGCAAAGCAGCTGCAGGGAGAGCCAGCCAGATGCATGGAGCTTTTCTCTGCCTCTTAAGGTTTCATTCGCCCAGGTTCATGGGCACAGTTACCCTCTGACTGATGCAACCTGTGGACTTGGACAGCTGCATATGCTATGTTCTCTTCTGTCAGCTTTTAAAGGGCTGTTCATCTTTGAAAAAAAAAAATTACACCTTGCAGCAATCTGCAGCAAAAGCTATAAGCATGATTATTTCTTCATGAGCCCATTGCCCTTGCAAGCTATATGGTTACCATGGTTACAATGAGCCTCGAGAAACAACAGCAGTTCTAAAGAGGGGCCAACCACTCTTGTGGCTAGAACTGCTCCTGCAGAAGGTATTACTACAGTGGATTTCTAGTGCTCAGTGAGCATGTAGCCCTTTGCGCTGTGTAATAAAGTTATCTTACCCAATGTTACTGTCCTTGAGATCTGTGGAAATCTTTGGTTGAAAGCAGATTCCAGTTATCATACAGTGCCTCTGGGTTAGAAGATATGAGAGCAAGATGTAATAGGCGTGTGTGCGTGGGTGTGGGAGTATCTGTCTGTCTGAGAGGCTCGTGCTGTGGCTTCCTGTTTTGCCCAGGATGGCAAAAGCTCAACAATGCACACCTTCCCCGGATCTAATTATGTTCCTGCCTCTTCTTGAACAATCTTGATATCTTTCCCTTAGCCTACTCCTTTTTTCTGGATTCATTTCAGGACTTATCTGTTATTACAGATACCAGATTTCTTTTCTTGAGACAGTGTCTCTCTTTCCTTTCCCTTCTTTTCCCTTTCCTTTTCCTCTTTCCCTTTCTCTTTCCTTCTTTCCCTTTCTCTTTCATTCCCTTCCTTTTGTTCCTTCTGTCCTTTCTTTCTTTCTTTCCATTCCTCCCCTCTCTTCCTTCCTTTCTTTTTTTCTCTTTTTTGAGACAGGGTTTCTTACTACCCTGACACTTGCCAAGTAAGTTGATCCAGTGAGCCCCAAAACTCCTCTCTTCTACCTCAGTGCTGAGATTATGAACATACACTACCATATTCAGCATTTAAAATTTCATCATGGCTTCTGGGGGTCAAGCTCAGTCTTTGTGCTTGCAAGGCAAACACTTTATAGACGGAGCTATTGCCCCAGAGTTTGTTCTGCTTTTTAGTAACTGAAGTTAATTTCCTTCTCTATGCTATATAGTGGTAGCATATTTTATTTTGCCAATCCAGTGGTAGCATATTTTATTTTGCCAATGGACTTTATCCCATTGGGGTGTCAGTCAATCCAAGCTTTCCACCTTCTCTGCTCTTGCTGAGGTTTGCCTGTGCTGGGCCTGCACATCATATGAAGAATCCAGGCAGATAGCCAGCCATTTGTTACAAATGCTCATGTCCTTACTGCTGCTTCCACATCTGCACACCAGACCTCCACAGTCTGATGATGACTGGATCACTCGGGTACATTGTTTGAAATACAGAAAAGGAAAGGAAGATTTACATTTCCGAAGCTTACAGGCCATTTTAGGAGTGGGCCTGAAGCTTAGGAACATGGGTTTCCTTTGCTCTTTTGCTGCTGTCCCTGTGGGGATGGACTATTTATCCCCTGGGCCTGATGAGCACCAGCCTCCTGATTTCAGATACCCACCTAAGGTTTTTGTACATTGCATGTACTTAGTTGGAGGGTAATTTTACATATTTTTAGTGTTACCTCATTTTGATTTGCCCATGACATAAGGATAGGTGAAGAATTCCCCACTTTTGGCATCATGTAAATGCCCTCAAACTTTTGGATTTTGGAGCATTTCAAATTCAGGGTGCTTCAGATTGTATTAAGAGTTCAGCAAGGCAGTAGCACCACACACTGCTAATCCCATCACGTGTGAGGCAGAGGCAGGCAGATCACCGAGTTCAAGGCCATCTTGGTCTACAGAGGGAGTTCCAGGACAGTCATGGCTACACATAGAAATCCTATCTCAAAAAACAAAAACAAACAAACAAAAAAACCTCTAACCAAACAACCACAAAAGACTTCAACACAGCACTTGGGTGGAGAAATACAATTCAGCCCATGACAACTGGGTTTTAAGCACACTCTCTCTCAAACCCAAAAACCCAGAAGTCAGAATGCATGGACTCTTCCATCCTACCAGCTGCCAGGTGTCTGACTGAGTAGGAGATGAGAAATGTCATTGGGTGATGAGAGAGAACACAGCACACAGACAGGTGAGGCAGTTCAGTCAGCCCCGCCCTGCCCTGCCCAGGCTCCTTCCCTCCCTCCATCAGCTACTACTACTCCTATTCGTCCATCAGCTAACTTTGAGAAAGAAGAGAGTGACGGAAGGAGGGTGCTTCCTCATCATGCCAATCTGTACCTCTTGCTGGTAGAATTCCATCCTTCCCATTGCTGACGGTCTCTTTCTATTATGTTTTACAATGTTTATTTACTTGTATGGGTAGATGCACATACCATGGCACTCAGAGCTCAGAGGACAACAGATGAGAACTGGGTTCTCATCTCCCATCATGTAGATACACAGGGATTGAGTTCAGGTCATTGGGTTTTATTTTGATGGTGATCTCCTTTACCTGCCAAACCATCACACTGACTCAAGGCCCCACATCTTGGAGTCATCCTTTATCCATATATATTATAATCTCTATCCAATCCATCTTCATCTTTTATTGGCACTTTCTTCAGACAAACAGGTCCAGCATCTGCCTGCACCTCTCTTCACTTCAACTGCTATTTGTTCATTTGACGGCCTTGTTCCTAAGCTACTAGGACAGCGCTTGAACTATTTCCGTTCCCTTGACCCTACAGTCAATTCTCCCTAAGACTGCTAGAACAGTTCCATAAAACGCAAGCCAGATGATCTTCTGGTTTCTGAAAACTCTTATTAATTCCCATCTTGTTCAAAGTCCACTCAGAGTCCTTATAAAGTCCTTTGGGACCCACCTCTTCTCTCACCTCCTCCCTGTGACTTCATCTTCTACTAATGTCTTGATTCACTTGAGTCCAGCCAACCCCACCTAACTTCCTTGGTGTCCTTCCAAGACGCCACGGATGCTTTTGTTTTTAAACTTTCACAGTGGCTCTTCACTCTGCCTTCAGCACCCACACACTTAACTCTGTCACTGGGTTTAAATCTTTACTCAAACGTCACCTTGCTAAAGAGGTATGCCCATACAACTCAACTCAACATTGCAACCAGTTTACTGTTTCCTAAGGCACACATACTCTCCTTTACTCCTTTATTATTTTATTTATTCTTTTGAATTTTCTCTTCTATTTTAATTCCCCTGGTACATGATAGAATTTATGTTTTAAGGTTGCCAGTCTTTTCCTGCTGGAATGCAAACTCCGTTGGGATGGATAGAGACCGACCGCCCTATGCAATAATGAAACACTAGAACAGCGTTTGAATCACATAACTTGTTCTCAGTAATATTTGCCACCTAGAAGAACATCCTGGAATGTGTTTAGAAACTAAATTAGAAATGAAGCCAACATAAGTGCGAGTCTTCCCAGCCTCTTCTATCCTTGATCCTACTCTTCATTTGCTGGCTGATCTTTGACCCTTCACTTAACCTCTGCAGTGTGGATTAGAAATTTCTTTAGTAGTCACATCTTCTATCTTCAATATCCAAATCAAGTAACCACTAGCCATGGGTAGCTATTAAAAGGCTGCAATGTGGCCTGTGAAACTGTAGAGAAGCATGTTCATTTTATTTGAATAACTTGAAATGCAAACAAACACACACACATAACTAGTAGGTATGCTATGGGGCGCCAAAGGTCTGTCTCCTCACTTAACCAAGGATGAAGTGGCATGTGCCAAGCACTCAGATGGCCATGACAGGCTTCACTGTCTGCTCCCTCCTCGCCCAACACTAGGGCCAAAGTTCCCAGAAGAGAACACAGCCTGCTGACGATGGTGAGGAGGATCCAAACCCTTTTGCAAAAGAACTTTATGAAGACAGAAATGAAATAAAAGATGGTGGATAAGCACACTTTCCAATGAGAAGCTGAACGATCCTGTTTCCAATGCTTTCAAACCATTCTGAGTGGCCTGTAAGTCATTAGAGGCCCTATGGGGTCTGCTGAGGGCCTGGGTGCAATATCCAAGAGATGGACATCCAAGAGATGGACTGCTACCCACCAAGTTATTCTGCAATGTCAGCGGCCTTTAAGGGTAGTATGTTCTGTCACAGAGTTTGAAAATCACTTCAACCTCTTAGAAGTAAACTTTGAAAATACTGGCAATAAATTTCAAACTCAACAGTCTTAGCATTGTCACAAGGGCTAGGAATGCAACTAGCTTAGTATGAAAAGGTCATATGATTATGGAAGTGCCTGGCCCAAGGTCTGATAACCTCAAACGCCTCAGGATTCTCTGGACCACAGACCGTCTTTAAGATTTATTTTTATAATTATTTATATATATGTGTATATATACTGCACGTGTTATGTGGGTGCCTATGGAGGCCAGGGAGGCATCCAGGCTGCTTAATCTAAAGTTACAGTTAGTTATGAGCCTCTGGGAATTGAACTGAGGACCTCTGGAAGAGCAGCAAGTGCTCTTAACCACTGAGCCATCTCCCCAGCCCCAGACCTTTAGAGTTGCTGTCACAGAGGCCTGGATTTTCAGTTGGTTCAGATTTTATTATAAACAAGACCCAACAATTTAAAAAAAAAAAAACAACTCAAATACAGCTGACAGCCTGCAATGTTCTATATAGCATTGCCCAAATAAAAGAGCAAAAAACACACACATCTCAGAGACTCGGCTTGAAAACTCAAGTTACCTTGAAGTGGGGTGCTAGTTTGGATGTGAACTGTCCCCCACTTGCTTGTGGGTCTGAACACTTGGCCTCCAGATGGTGGCTGTATTGGGGAGGCTGTAGGGCCTTCTGGAGATAGAATTTAACTGGAGGAAGCATCACTGAGGGGGCAGGCCCTGAGTTTAGCCTGATTTTACCCTGCTTCCTGCCCTGCCTGTTTTTTTTCTAGTCTGCTGAGAGATGAACAAGCTGCCCTCCCACACTTGTGCACTGTGAAGCCACCTGCTGCCACACACTTCCTGCCATGCTAAACGGTATCACCTCAAAGCATGAGCCCAAATAAACCCTCCTGTCCTCCCTTCAGATCTGTCGGCTATGCTGTCAGCAGTGAAGAAAGTTAGCCAACACATGAGGACAGGCATTGTTCAACAGAGGCTGTAGAGCACAAAAAGAGAAGAGAGAAGAAAAAGGGTCCTAGACTAATCTTCATAAGTAAGCCCAGGGACCCCAAATGAGCTCCTGTGTTGGCATCTGTGCACAAGCCCATCTTAAAATAATTTAATTTGTACTTGCTTATATCTGTGGCATCAACTGGAGAAGGCGGTGGAGCAGGAGGCACCACGAGGCTGACGTGGCTGGGAGACTCTTGTTCCACACCCACACTGCAGGGTATTTCCCTGCCTTCACCACTTGTCTTGGTGATTGTTTCATCTCTAGGAGGAAAAGCATTTAAATGTTATTCAGATAAAGGAGGATAGGGCCTGGTGAGGTGGTTGAGTGGGTCAAGGTGCTTGCCACTAAGTCTGACAATCTGAGTTCATTCCTTGGGACCCACGTGATGGTAGGACAGAACTGACATCTGAAAGTTGTTCTCTGACCTCCGCGTGAATATCATGATGCACACAAGTGCACACAAAACAATAACATTTAAAATAAAAAACAAACATGATCCCCATGTCTACTGATTCCAAAATTGATCCCACTACCCACAGGAGGGCAAAACAGTGTACCATCGCCTCTTGAAGGGACTTGCGAAAAAGTTCTGTCCTGCACACTGGTCAGCAGAGTGTGGGCCTCGCCCCTCAGGTGCAGCTAAGAGGGCAGTGGATGAATAAATCCACAAAACTCTTGCTTCTTACAGCCTCTGACAAACCAGCTGAGGCTCGAGTGTCATTCTCCCTCCTAACTCACAAGCAAGCTAGAGCGAGCCTTTAGGTACCTTGTGGCCATGGCAGTTCTTCGCTTGTTCACCTCAGAGACGAGGTCGATGTTGGGGAGGTCAATCTTGTCCATAGAGCTTTTCTGGACCATAGCCTCAGTGCAATGGAGGATTTTAGATGTGCTGCACCTGGAAAGCAGGAAGTGGGAGCCAGGTGTCAGTGTGCTCATCTGGGTCTCACCTGGCGTGCTTTGAAGAGGGTTCTCATTGCCACATCTTCAGATCTTCATTCACTCTTCCCAGCCTGGTCAAGATGTAGCTATTCCCTCAAACCTGGGAGAGGATGAGGGAACAGACTGGGACTCACTGGCCATTTAGCTAAAACACATTTGCTTATTCCAACCACTAAGTGAAGAAACCAAATGGCCAAGACTGGCCTGGGTAAGGGAGAGGAAATGGAGCCTGGAGAAGGAAACTGAGTCTCCCCAGGTTGCTCAGAGGCCCTGCCTCATGTGGCTTCTCAACTGTGCCACTCCTGGGGAGCATTTTCCTCCCAGGACTCTTTGGCACATATAGACCTTTCTTCCCAAAGCTCCCTCCTTCTAGGGATGGGAAGGGACAAATGCAAAGCTGGGGCACAGAATTAGGTCATTTACACCGGTACACACAGAGCCAGGATACCAGAGGGGTGGTACCGGTAACAGAAGTATTGGCCGCCTACCTATGGGGTGGTGCCATCACCACAGGGGGGTGGGGGGGCTTTTCCAGGTGCTCAGTAGCCAACATGTCTCTTGTATTATGATCTCCACAAGACAAATGGGGCAACTGAGCAAGAGAGAAGTTAGGAAGCTTCACCAGGAGGCACCAAGCCAGGACCTGAACCTGCATCTGTCTGATGTCAGGGTTGATGCAAACAAACTGCAGGTCCTGCTGCCATGCTACATTTTTCCTTAAAGAAGAGGAGTCTGTACGCTCTGCCCCACTCCCGTGAAGACACTGCTATTGTCATGAATTTCAATGGCCTGAGCTCAACAGCCTGGACTTCTGGCTGAACAGGTCCGTTCCTGTCGGGACAAACAATGGACTCACCTCTGAATCCCAGATCTGCTGATGTCGGCCACTTCCACACTTCAGCTCATGGTTTCACCAAGAAATGCTGTCATTCCATTCGGTACCCACAGAACAGCCACTCTACCTCCTCGGAGAAGGAAAGGGCCAACAAGTGACCTGCATCTTCTCCTCCTTTACTCTTTTATCCTCCTGGAGTGAATCTCTCTCCGGAACTTGAGTTGATGAAATTAACTTGCACCTGCAGCACATAGCAGCTGGCACAAACGTTCTCTACCAACAGAGTCTTGCAAAACGCCCCTCGTTGTGGCAGGGAGAAGTTGGGGCTCCTGCACAGAGAGGTACTCTGTCTGTTATACTTGGGCATCAAGTCTAAGGCACTAGCTTAGACCGTGGTGAACTGGCCTGGCAAACATCTTCACCTGTAGCTCCTGAGTACAAGTTAAAAAACTGGTTCATGAAAATCTGTTTTCCCAGAGCCAGCATAATCACTGCTCCTTCCCCATCCTGAAATTACATCTGCTGGATTTAGGAAGCAGAGGCAGGCAGATAGATGTATGTGAGATGGAGGCCAGCCTGGTCCACATAATGAGCTCTAGGCTGGCCAAGGCTACATAGAGAGACCCTGCTTCAAACAAACAACAACAAAAAAAATACCTCTGCTGAGGTGGCAAGTGCCTTGAGCTATGAAGTGTTAGCTTCCTCTTCTGAGCTGAGTAACCTTGGACAAGGAACTTAACCTCTATAAATATTGATTTTCTTATCCATCAAAGAATTTTACCTTTCTCCTAGGGAAGTTATAAAGACTGAGAAAATATTTGTAAAAAATCCCTCCTTTATCAACTCTCCCACTTAAAAATGTTTAAGTGAATGCTTGAATATATAAGTTTAGTTCAGGAATGAATATAGGAATGATTATATGAACATATGGACAGGTAGATCCAGGTATTTTCACTTGTATCCGGCCATGGATAAGCCTGGTTCCCCCCAAACTCAACTTCATACATTTTGATCAGGAGCCCTGCTTCTTTCCTCCACATTTCACAGCTTAGCAAAGCTGGACTCCTGGGACCCCAGCAAATACTTAAGTTGAACCAGAATCTTGAAATTTCTTTTTAAGCTGAGGCTCATACCCAGGGCCCTGTGGCCACTTGTGTCCTCCCACTGAGCTGAGGCCTCATTCCCTTAAATCCAAATCTTAACTAGAATTGTGCTCCCATGTGTTTCTTTTTACCTGTGATTTCTGAAGTGCCTACATGTCTAAAATGCAAAGGGTTCCCAAAGCACAGATCTTTTTTTCTTTGCATTTGCTTGAAGGAGCCAGAAGCAATTACTGTATGCAAATTTCAGAAGAGGTAGAGAAAGGTACTGATTTCTCAGTCTTTCTTCCTGTCCTTTCTGTATTTTCTTTTCACTTTTTCTTTCTTCTCTTTCATGTATCCCTGGCTGGGCTGGCCTCAAATTTGTTAAGCTGATTTCAAAGTCAATATGTAGATGGGACCTCAAACTCCTGATCCTTTTGTGTCCATCTCCCAGTTACTGGGACTGCAGCTGGGAGTCACCACACTCAGCTCACTTAACACAGTTCTGGGGATTGGACACAGGGCTTTGCGCATGTTAGGCAAATGCTTTGCCAAGTGATCTATATCCCCAGCCTCTGATAGCTTAAAATGATCTGGTTTGTGTGTTGCTGTTTGTGTTTAATAGCTTTGGAGATAGGAACCCTCAGGAATTTGTTGTAGTTCATCTACATCCAAAGTGATTGACAATAAAAACTGTCCATAAACAGCAATTGTCTTTGAAAAATGATTTCCTCCTACAGTAGTGGTTCTCAATCTTCCCAATGCTGTGATCCTTTAATACAGTTCCTCATGTTGTAGTGATCCTCAACCATAAAATTATTTTCATTGCTACTTCCTAACTGTAATTTTGTTACTGTAATGTAACATACTGTAATGAACATGCTTGGCTGAGTGGGTAATGGCCTAGGGCAGGCCCTTGAAGGTACTGTGGTTTCAGATCTAAGAACCCAACTCTTCCCACTCCATGGAGATAGGTAATCAGTCCCAAGGCCACTCACTGTGTGCTCAATCTGTAATGTTCCGGAGATACCTGTTGCCTTTGTGCAACATTGCTTGATTAGCCTCCTGCTGACTTCCTCCCATTAGCTGAGGAAAATAGAAACAAGCCTAAGAGAACTTCCACCCCCGCTATTCCTTCCACCCTCTAGCTTTGTGATTGTGTTGTTTGTTCTCTTCTACATCCCTCTAGAGATTCTGACCAGCCAAACTGCAGAGACCTGAGACATTTGGACTGTTGAGCTGCTTGCTGGCTGTGTAGAGTTCCAGGTCTGTGGCTTGTATGAGTCGCCTGAGTCAGGGTGGGCTTTTCGGTGGTGTAGCTGCTTTTGCATTTTCCCTGCTCCCATTAAGTACATAAGCAGACTCCTGTTGTTAATCCCAGTTAAAAAAACAAACAAAAACAAAACAAAACAAAACAAAAAAACCTCGCTGGTTCACCAAGCTGGACAGTGGTGCAATCATTACTTTGGTCTGTTGTGGGTTCTATTAGGATCCCCCACACCCACTTAAAAGCTGGACACAGCAGCATGTGTCTGGAACGCCAGTGTTGGGGCATGGGGGTGGGGAAAAAGTCAGATCCAACCTGGTTGTTGACCAACCCAGGCCTGGTTGTCCACTTCTGCAATCATCACACTGGGGAGGTAGAAGCAAGCAAATTTCTATAAATACAAGGCCCACTAAAGTTACATAGTTTCAAACTAAACAAATACATAAGGGCAACTGAGGAAGATATCTGATGTTGACCTTTCCTGGCTTTAAAGTTGCTGATGAGAAATTATCATGTTGTATTTACCTTTGTACCTGATAGCATTTTTCGATTATATCTTTTAATATTTGTATTTTGTTTTGTATTTTTGGTATCCTGACTACAATATGTTATGGACAGGTTCTTCTCTCGTCATATCTCTCGAGGATTCTAAGTGTTTCTAGTGTTTGGATGTTCCACTACTTCTCTAGATTTGGGAAATTTTCTGCTATAACTTCATTAAATGAATCCTCTAGGTCTTTAGTTTTTATCTCTGCTCTGGTCTACCCCATCAGTTCTTAGGTTTGATCTCTTGATCATATTTCAGAGTTATTGCTGTGTTGTTGTGGTTTTTTCTTAAAAAAAGGATATATTTATTTATTTTACATATATGAGAACTCTATATGCATGTACACCTGCAGGCCAGAAGAGGACATCAGATTCCAGTACAGATGGTTGTGAGCCACCATGTGGTTGCTGGGAATTGAATTCCAGACCTCTGGAAGAGCAAACAGTGCTCTTAACTGTGGAGCCATCTCTCCAGCCCGTTTTTTTTTTCTTTATTGAAACTTGAATTTAGTATTTCCTCTATCCCTAATATTCTATCTTCTGCTTGATTGACTTCATTAATAAAGCTCTCTGCTATGTTTTTGTTCATTTGTTTTCATTTTTGATTTGTTATTTTCCAATGCCAATGTTTCTATTTAAAAACAAACATCTCAATTTCATCACTATTTTTCTGTCATGTTGCTGACTTTTTCATCTCTATTGCTTATTTTTATCATTCATTTTTCCCGACTTCCTCGGTGTTTCTGGCTTTCCTCTCCAGGTCTTGGGGAAGATTTCTCTTACTTCATTCAGCTGCTTGTTTGCACCCACTTTGAGGATACTACTCATTTTTTTTTTTAAACATTTATTTATTTATTATGTATACAGTATTTGCTCTACATATATGCCCGGGCACCAGATTTCAATGTAGATGGTTGTGAGCCACCATGTGGTTGCTGGGAATTGAACTCAGGACCTTTGGAAGAACAGCCAGTGCTCTTAACCTCTGAGCCATCTCTCCAGCTCCTAGGATACTACTCATTTTTACTGACAAATATTTGAAGTCCTCACCCAGCATTTTACTACCTCAGCATCTTTTTCATTCAATAGTGGGGGGGGGATGATCTTTTACAGGAGCTATGTTGCATTGACTTTTATATTTCTTGTGTTTCTGTTGGTTTGGCTATCCCCTCAATTTTGGGTATTTTTCTTGTGGAGAAGACTACTCATGGGGCTAAATCTTCAGTAGAGAAATCAAGTGGCTTTAAAAGCCATGACATCAGACTGTACACAAAGAAGAAATAATAAATGGACGATGTAAAGGAAGGTGGCAGGGACAGAGGAAGAGAAATGAAATAAAGAAGTAAAAACAAAAAAGGAAACAGTGGGGAAATCTCTGAAGGTGAAGAGAAAATTCAAGAGATTAGAAAAAGAATTAAAGAAAATTTCCCCAATAATAAGAGAAATCTATAACTCCAATTATATAAGTATAAGGGGATAAAACAAAAGCACCAAATTTATAAGAGCACGCAGTAGGATAAGACCAAAGTAGTTCTAAAAGCGTAATAGAAAAGGTTGAAAACAGAAGGTAAAAAAAGTGCCTAGCAACGAATAGATAAATGTATGAAGATAAATAAAACACAAAAGCCTTTAAAATATGATGATGGGGTTCTTAAGAGATGTTTCCCACCAGGTATGGTGGGGAGCCTTTAATCCCAACACTTGAGAGGCAGAGGCAGGTGGATCTCTGAGTTCAAGGCCAGCCTGGTGTTCATAGCAAGTTCCAGGACAGCCAGGGCTCCATAGAGAAACCCTGTCTCAGAAAAAGGGAGATAGATAGAGATAGAGATAGAGGGAGAGGGAGAGGGAGAGGGAGAGAGAGGGGGGGGGGGAATGGGGTTCAGTGACTAAGAGTATTTGCTGGTCTTGCCAGGGGACAGAATCGGTTCCCAGCATCCACAAAGCAGCACACAACCATCTGTAACTCTAGTTCCAGGGGGTCTCTTTGGGCACCAGGCAGACACAGTGTGCACATACATACAATCAGACAAGCACTCATACACATGAAATAAAAATAAATCTTAAATACAAGGGACAAACAATAAAAGATGAAGCATCTGGATCCAAGGTCTGTGTGGGGTTAGGGACGAGGGTTAATTGAACTTGCTGTTGTTAGCCTATACTGGGTAAGTAACCAATAGCTTCCTCAAAAGGCTTGCCTTAATAGCTTCCCTTCTTTATGTACTAGTGGCCTCTGCTGGTCACATATAGCTTTGCAGTATTATGGGGTGGATAGAGTTTTCCATCTCCTGTAGATTTCCTAGCTTGTAGGGTGTAAGTAGTAGCTAGCATTCTAGGTAGGGGCTTGGAAACAGGGATACTGAAAAAGTTACAGCACCTAAATCCGAACGGACACACTTTTCTTTGTGATGCAAAATCCATTAAGCATTACTATTCCTGCTAGAGGGCTGGGCCATAAGTAATCTGTTGCAACTTCAGAGTTCTCTGGACTCCAAGCAGTTGATTCACGGGCTGTCAGGTTCTGGATTGTCAGTCTCCAGAGTTCTTCTCAGCTGATGAGGTCTGATCCTAGGCACAGAGGGTGGGACCTACACACTCTCTGAGCTGGACTGACTTTCTGATTTCTACTTTTCCACTTGTCAGCATCCAGTACCCTTCACCCCCAACTGTTTCCCAAGCTGCCTCACACTGGAGCTGTGGTACACTGTATTTAGGCTTTCCTATTGGTGATTGTTCTCTGGTCTCAAGTTCTTAGGATAGCTCAGTTTTAAGCTACAGGTTCCCTTTAAAGATGACACCTGATCTGTAGGCAGCCGTTTTGTTTACCAACCCCACATCTGACTGAGGGCAATATCCAAAATTTACAAAGAACTCAAGAAATTAAATGCCAAGAAACCAAAACAGAGAATTCAACATCAATCATTTCCTTGCTCAGATGGGACAGACATGCTTCTATTTATCCTTGGCTTGTTTACTTGTTGGGGGTGGGAGCAGATAAGCAATAATTTTCTCTGCTAGATTCAAACTAGTCAGAAAAGAAGGGGTTTGGTGTGGTCCTGCCTTTCCTGCTAGCATGTCAGCCACAATGAAAAGTTGGACAGAATTGCAGCCAGTGCTTTCTGTATGCAGGTGAGTATGGAACTCCTCTTAAGCTGCTCCCGACAGCTGAGCCCTCAGACAACCAAGCCCGATGTCCCTTTATACAGAAGTTCTCTGTCACCATCCATTCCCTAAGAAATGCTGGGGAAGTGGCCGTGCTTCTCACTGGTCATCTTTGGCAAAGGGTCTCTGAGGGAATGTGTAGAAAGCAGTCCAAAGCATACTGTGCTAGGACTGAAGGCAGAGACACAGCACTGACCAATGGCCAACCCCATCTGTCACAGCCTACCTCTGGCATTCACTCAGATGGCCCTGGTCCACTCGAGGTTGGGCTGCAATTCCCAAATGGATGCTTCTTCTGCAGTGCAAGAACACATCTGGCATTACTTAACTGTCCCCAGCTCTGATTCTAAGCTCTAACTTGGTGCATAGTGATTTTCAGGGAGGCCACTCCCCTTAGACAGTTGGGTTTAAAGTAGGGTAGGGACTTTGTGGAGTCTACTGATATAAAAATGCTGAGGCTTCTGTCTGTTCTACTTACTCCCTCAGGTAAAATGTCTGTTAAATATAGAAGATAACAGTACAGCAGTCTGCTCAGAAAGAGAGGTGGACACAGTATGCATCTAAACATGGAGGTCTTTTTTTGGCTTTTGGTTTTTCAAGACTGGGTTCTTTATGTAGCCCTGGCTGACCTGGAAATGACTCTGTAGACCGGGCTGGCTCCAACTGAAGAAATCAACCTGCCTCTGCCTCCCAACACATGAAGCTGGGGAGACTCCTTTTAAAGCTGGAAGAAGTGTTGAGGGTTGTTATGGTGCTATGTACACAAGTGCTAAATTCTGAACCCCAAGATCTGGCTGCCATCCAGATGAGTGCACTCACGTACAGCAGCCTTTGTTGCATAAACTTTGCTCATCAATTTAGAATTGATTGGTTAATAAAGGCTGGGCAGCCAATATCTAGGCAGAAGAGGTGTGTTTGAGGTTCCTGGGCTTGACGTCACAGGTGGGAACCATAAGAGAAGAGACAGAAAGGGAAGGATCTTGCCATTAAAAAAGATGGACCGGGAGCATGTGGTTAAGAGTTCACTCTGTCTCATAATTAAATTTTGAGTTGTTTAGGAGTCAAGAGAGTGTTATACATCTAAGAAGATACTTTTAAAATTGTGTGGCAATTAGTATGAATGTTGATCAGTTATAGAACTTTAAACTCATGGAGATGGTTAGATAGTAGAATGTTAAAGTCAGGTACCAAATACATATGGACTGGTCATTAGGAATGTATGTTAAGCCATATAACTCTCATAATTGTAGCCTAATCACCTCTGTTGTACTGTATTGTATTATAAGAGAAAGAGCCATTTGTTGGACTGAAAGGGGAAACTGTAGGGGGAAATAAGATATACCTTAAACTTAAAAGAAAAAAAAAAAAGGGAAGAGGATGGGGGGGTTGAGGGTGGGAGGGTGGGACTGGAGGGGGAATAGGGAGGGGACTGCGATTGAGATGTAACTTGAATAAAAAATAAAGGAAAAAAAAAGAAAATGCCAATAAAATGCCTATGTATTAATAGTTCAAAAAAAAAGAAAAAAAGAGTTCACTCTGAGGGCTGGAGAGGTGTGGCTCAGAGGTTAAGAGCACTGTCTGTTCTTCCCAAGGTCCTGAGTTCAATTCCCAGCAACCACATGGTGGCTCACAGCCATCTACATTGAGATCTGCACAGGCATATATGTAGAGCAAATACTGTATACATAATAAATAAAAAAATGTTTAAAAAAACATTTTTTCACTTCACTCTGAGGACAGGCTGGTGGAGCAGCAACAGTTCAGGAGACTGGCAAGTAACAGGGTGTGTGTGGCCAGGAGGTAGCCTGACTAGAGATTTAGTCATTGTGCTTCAAAGCTAATTAAGTAAATCAGTCTGTGTCAATTATTTGGGAACTAGCTGGGTTAAAAAAGACTGTTGCTCTTTTAATTTTCATACAACAGAGAAGGGTTTCATTACAAGTGAAATAGGGAGACAGCTGTCATGAAGAGGGATGGTGATGAGAAGACTGGCAAAGGAGCCTCTTCAGTGCAATCTCCTCAGCAGTTCCCCTCAGAACAAAAACCTGATTTATTACTTTTGAAGGGTGGCATTAAGTTTCACATGATGAATGTATGCTCAACACAGTGCACTTGACCAAGTGTGAAGTCACAGCAGACTGCTTAACTCTATTGTGTGATTAGCTTACAGGATCTGGATTAAAGGTGCAGACCACACTCCAACCCTTGGAGGCTACAACTAAGATGGCAGCAGTTAGCTAGCCAGAACTCACCTTCAATTACATTTTAGCAGAGCAGCAGGATTGGGTGTAGCTGTTGACTCACCCTTTATTTTTCTCCTTTGCTTTAAGCCTGCTGAAGGAGACTCTCCCACTTTCCTGTTGGTGGTTGTGGTCTTTGGTACATTAACAAGCCTTGCTTCAAAATCTGGAATGGATTAGAAGCTCCAAGACTCATTATTTAGAGAATACTTTATTAGTTTTTGTAATCAAACCCACGTAGATAAGACCTTACATATTTAATACAGTGCGTTACCCCTGTACAAAAAAAAAAAAAAAATTAAGTTCAACATTTCTAGACCAATATGGCTGTTAATTTCTGTACAATGCCAACTCAACACGGTAAACTGGTATATTTTTTTTTCCAAAGTTGACAGCACAGCTAAAGTTTCCAAAAAATTCAAATTATATATATGTATATATATATTTATATTTATATAAAAAGACCAATAATAGTATGTTACGCATCAATAGCAGCAACAGCTTTTCCAGGTTCTGCAGTCATTTAAACAAAATTGTAGAGACATCCAACACACTCCACTAAAAAAAAAGTAAAAAACAAAATACCAGAAAACAGCACAGTTCTGTTACTCTTGTGGCACCTGGCACCATTTTTTTTTTTTTAAAATTAGCTCTCAATCATCATCTGGAAAGAAAACATTCTGAGCAACATCATTAAAAACAGCTCTGATAAAGCACAGTCACTACTACGTATCATAAAGCAGGTACAAGCTATTTTACATTCACAGAGGTATGATACAGTACTGTCCTACATCTATAATACTAGAGGATACAATTTAAAAGGCATTATTTGAGACTTGATTCTACTTTCCCGCAGAGGGCCCAAAGGATGGTGTGACACAGCTGTCAAGAAACACATTCTTAGATAGGATTTCCTTTCACTAGTGGCACAGTTCTAAGGATTCATTCTCTCCATGAATGTCAGCTAAAAACCGTTATTAAAAAATGAAATATCCCTAAAACAAAACCCTATAAACCACTGGATTCATATGAAGATGACCTAGTGGAGACAAGCAAGACCTCACCGTACCAAACACTTTATCAAATCTGTTACGTTTTAATGGTGAAACCTCCAAGGAAGGAGATGCCAAGTAGTGCTTCAAAGCTTCAGACCACAATCAAAACACAGCATCATTTTAAATAGAAGCAGAAGTCGAATGTCGCTCATTTGAACATACTCAAGTATGCTGACATCAATATTTAATCAACCGCTCACTCATCCAGGAAGAAGGGAGATCAGTTACTACTGTACTTTATTGTGTTCCACCAAATCACCATGTTACAAAAATAGCAAGCTGCCATAATAAAAAGGCTCCTCTACCCAGCACCAGATAGCATCATTTCACTTCCAAGCCGAGAAATGCCATAGACACATCCATAAAGCACAAGGGAGCAAAAGAACCACAGCAGACACATCAGTGGGACCGCCCAGTGTCCCCTGAGCCACTCTGTGGTATCGTTCTCCTTCTGCTTCTGGTATTTCCTTTAATCATAAAGCTCCTTGGGTCTAAACTGTATGCACATATGGACTGTGTGCACATACTTGTATATAAACTGACTGAAGGTGAAAATATATTACACAGCAGGTGCGGGCCTGCAAAGCCTCATTTTAACTGTCGCAGCAGCTCTGTCAGTGTACAATGCTCTATGCCTTGTGTATCTCGGTGTATCTCGCAGGATAATGTCACAGGTCACTTTACCCCACTGGCTGCTGGCATTGTTTGACTTCATTTTCCCTGTCCACCCACCCCAACTGCCCTGCAATAAACCACAGCTTCTAAGATTTTGTTTCTTCAGTTTTGATCGCCTGAGGTTTGATTGGTCCAGTTCTAACAGGTTTGGTGGTTATGATGGGTGCAGGGGGTGGCTTTTCTTCTACTTTTTCCTGACAGGCACCAGGAGGGTCAGTCAGTGTTTCAGGAGGTTTACTTGAATCACTGTCCACTTTCTGGGCTTTGCCTCCTATCTGTTTGCTCTGTTGCTGTTCAGAGAAGAACCGTTGCGTGGACTGAAGAACCTCTGCTCTCTGCTTTGCCTTAAAGAATAAGAAGAAAACAAGAACTGAAAATACTGCAACATTACCTAACATTACCAAAGCCTGTCAAATCAATCTCAGTTCAAATTTTTATAACAATCACAAAAATCAATTTTCCCTAAGTTTGTTTGGCCCCATTGATCTTTCAGTTTTTAATGCATTGGCTTCTTCCTATGTTTGAAAATATTCTATGTGATTAAAAAAAACAAACAAACAAAACCAAAACACCTGAAACAAGACCACCTCCCACCATCTTTGTAGAGTCTGACCTCTTTAAACCATAATATACACATTGCTGTTGGTTCCTATCTTTTTTGGGAATAGCTCACTAATATCAAACTTTATTCAGGGAGGCTGCTTGCAAATCTGAAAACATACATGTAATGTTAACACTTAACTTCTAGTTATCAATATGTGTTCTACAATAAAAGGAAAAGGAAGCACTTATATTGTGGCATTACCAACACCTAGGACCAAATGTCTTGTGGCTGAGTCCTCTTCCCACAGCTCTCTTCTGCAGGGGAAGAGCATCAGAAATTAGTAACTACAACTTCACTTGATCACTAAGTTCTGATAGCTCCTACCACATTCTGAGCTGGTAAATAATCTTAGTTTCATTGACGATGTGCCCCAAAGAATATACTTACGTTAATCTGTAAATTATAGTACTACACTATGTACAATAACAACTTAACTTTCTACCCCTCTTGCACATAACAAAAGAAAATAACAAGAACTCCTGAATGTTTTACTGGTATCCTATACTATCTAAAAATAACTTTCCAGAAACTTACACCCCCCCACTCCACTAATATTATTAAGCTCTAATGCCATTTCTAACAAGAGAATGTTTAAAAATCAAGTGGCAAGTAGCCAGGAGCAGAAGGCTACACAATCTGCTAAGCTTTTGAAGCTAGTAGTAACAAACAGATGGAAATCCTAGGCATATGGCCTGACAAAACTAAGTAATATGTCGTAGAGTTCTCCTGTAGGGTAGTTGTAAAATATTACTCAGCATTAGAAACATAGAGGATATCAACCAAGAAACCTTAGTCAGTTAATTGATTTAACAGCATTATCACAAATACGTTTCTAATTCAGAGTAAAGCATCATTGTGCACATTTCCCTGCTCTAATCACTACGCTTTGCTCTGCTCTGGTCTAATCTATATAGTGATAAAACAAGTAAAGTTACTAAGCCCTAAAGTAATTACAGAAACAAACTCCAATTGGTTGTAAAGGCAGACAGGTAAGATTTATGCTGAGAACTGTCCCCACACAGTCTCCTAATGGCCTCAGCAAACCCATGTTTATTTGTGCCTTTCATCATGAAGGATCCCAAAGTGCTTTTCTGAATTCTTTATAATTGCATTCTGGAATATGGCCACCTCAGGCAACAGGCAAAAAAGGATGTGCAAACAGTTTGAGATGAAAATTATTTAAATGACCCCTGAAGAAATAAAAATCAAGGTAGCTAACATGTCTTACCCATTCCAGAGCTTACATAAACCATGATTATGTATTAAGCTGGGTGGGGGAGGGAGGGCAGGGAGGGAGGACAAAAAAAAGAGGAAATAAAGGGTAACCTGTAATAAACTATTTATATTACTTTTAAAAAATATTTCAAAATACTGCACCCAAACTCAGATCTCCCTCAAACATTTATTTCATAAACAATTCATTTGAATAGTTTAAAATATTAATTTTGTTTTTGTGACTATAGTGGCAAAAAAGGGAGGGGGTCATAAAAAGGAGGAAAAGGTAAGGATGGAAGGGAGAAAAAAAAATGGGGGTGGGGGGCGAATAAAGGTAGTTAGCTTGATTAAGTCTGATAAAGACAGCGAATGCCTGGATATGTGGTTATGGGTCCAGAGGCATTTTAAACATGGTTTAGAGACAGACTCTTCTCTGTTGGCCGTTAACACTGTACTAACCTTCATATCTTGTTCAGCCTTCAACGCAGCCTGGGCCTGATTACCTCTGACTCCAGATAGTGATCCACAAGGACCCCTGGCTACATGTGGCAAACGAGCATGGCTCATGAGGCCTGTGGTCAGCGGAGGAGGCATCTGACTGGCCAGTGCCATTGGTGGCCTCTGTACAGGCGCTGGGAAGGTGTTAGTATGTGGGGCTCTTACCAATGGAGGGACCAGGTTAGGCTGAGAGAGAATCTGAGTGAAAAAAACAAAACATACAACATTGAACTGTTAAAAAAAAAAAAAGCCAACTAGACCAGGTTGGCTTATCCCAGAGTAAATCTGTGCCCATTCTGCCAATGAGTTTTTGGATCGTGCCATTCCATTAATAAGGAAGAATAAACGGGCCATGCTTATAAAGTTTAACAGAAATATTAGCCAAAGCATGCTATGGCACTTCAGTTGCAAACTCTAATGGGGGAGACAGAAAGGGATATTTGCAGAAAAGCATACTTCTATAGTAAACATAATCTGAAGTAAGGTTAACAGTAACTCAACAAAGGTGTTCCTTAGGAACCAATTCTAGTCTATGAGTTATTAATCCTAAACAGTCTTTAATATGATAAGCAAGGGGAGAAGAAGCGAACATACCTACACATTTATTAAAAACACCCTGAAAAATCTTAACTGCATTGATATCATAAAAACAAAATCCAATCACGGGCCTGGAAAACTTAAGCACTGGGACCCTTCACTAAAAATCAAACTTCTTAAAAAAGACAAAAGGATCGGGACTCAAACTGTCAGAGCTGTGTGGGGAATCTTGAGCATTTCTAATGTCTGCTTTAAAACTAAACAACGACTGCCTCTGCATACTCATATGTGAGTGTCACACATTCACTGTTAAAACCAGCTAAGTTTTCATTCAAGTGCACGCCGTAACTGGCTCACCTACATTATGATTATACAGCCACTTGAGTCAGATTAGCCACCATTTACAGCAAGCACTGTACTCATTCTCCCTTGTATCTGCCTACCTGGGGTGCAAACTGTGCAGGAAACGGTTGTGTCATTCTCACTGTGGCAGGGGCTGACTGGAACTGTTTCTGATAAACAATGCTGTTCATTTTGCTAGACTGGCTGTTTGGACTTGTCGAAGTAGCCCTTGGAAAAGAAGTCACTGGTTAGTAGAGTACTGCCAAGTAAACAATGCTGTTAGATTTTCAAAGACATTTTCTTTTGTATTTTCATTACATTTAGTGGCTGAACATGGTAATGCTATTAAGAGAGGCAAAGGTGAGAAGGAGAGCTCCTACACTTGTATTATAATGTTCTTAAAATACAGTGTTAACATCTTAGATAAAGCTAACAAGATAAATGTCTCAATAACTTCTGCTTAATGCAGGACTGGTAACACATTAATTGTTTAACAACTGATTTTTCAAAATTTCAAATTATTGTGGAATTTCCTAAGCAAATTTAAATGTCCACCTTACCTGAACGGACTAGATGTTGGTGTGGTGCTTCGACCGCCAATTGGAGGTGTCCCTGGCTTGATATCAATGCCACTCCCAAAGGCTTTGAGATCCATTTCAGACATCTGCGAAAATGCACAACAAGGTTAACAGTCCTTTAATTCTGTAAGCGAAGCGTTGTGCTTACCATCCTATATATGATGGTTAAACCTTACTATAAAAGTCATATAGCTAAGGGCCAACCTGACTTATAATCAAGTAAGTCTAAGAGATTATGTAATTCTGTTTGTATAAAAAACCAATTATTTGTTATTAGACAAAACTAGGAAGTGTAAGAAAAGAAGCAAACAATGTAAGAGAAACACAAGCATACTTTCACTTGAGGTTTTCTGTGGGGCTGTAAAAATTGATATCTGATTGATATTTTATCTTACGCATGTATTTCTTTAGCATGCATGTACTTCCTCACCCTGAATGTGGAGGTGAGGGTTGGGTTATCAGTTCTCTCTTCTATCATGTGGGTCCCTGAGATTGGACTGAGGTCTTAGGCATTGGCAACAGGTGACTTTACCTGATGTGCCATCCTACAGCCCTTTTAAAGTTACACCTTATTTATTGTGTGTGTGCATGTGTATGTGAATGTCATGGTGTACATGCATTTTATCTTTTAAGACAACAAAGATACAACATATTATAACGTATCATCTCTGACACCCAGCAGCTGTAAAGCCTTATGTACACTAACCACATTTCACTTACTTTTCCTGCAGCTGCCATCATGCTATGCTGTGTTCCAGCAGGAATTAATCCTCTGAAAGGCTGGTTGACTGGGGCAGGACGGCTCAGGCTCTGAGCCTGTGCTTGTGGGGTTGTGTGCTGTAATTGGGGCTGAAGTGTCTGAGGCAAAGCAATAAGAGGCTGTCCTGTAGATCCAAAGTTAGTTAAGGAAAGCTGGGATGCTGGTAAAGGTACTGTAACCTAGAAAAAGAAGCAAACACAAACTGTAACCATTTGCTTATAATTATTGTGTGTGTATACACACACACACACGAATACAGAGATCTTCAAATCATCTTTAGAGTATAAGTAAAACACTTTCATCAAATCTATAAAGATATGTAAGTAACTGGCTCTATTCTTTTTTACCCTTTATGACAGGGTCTCACTATACAGTCCTGACAGGTCTTGAACGCAGAGATTTGCTTACCTCTGCCTTCCAACTGCTGAGATTAATAGTATGAATCACCACACCCAGCCCTAACTGTATCTGCTTTTGTATTAGAGGTGAAACAACAATATGTAGCCATACACTGTTTGTTTAACAACAGGAACAGGTCTCGAGAAATGACGTGATTTCATTTTCACACTAACACCAGGATTTATAGTTCTGAGTATGTTAACTGTAGTGAAGAAACTATATAACTGAAATTTGATAGACTAATATTGAAGATACCCAGAACACAAATCAAATAACCGGAAAATATATAATTAAAATTATGTATTATATAAAAGTTCCCTCCATCAATATTTCCGCATCATTGACATGTTTGGGCAAAATGAGTGTTCCTAAGAAAAAGAACCTTATAGTGTTCATACAAATAAAACTTGTCAATAAGATGGTAATATGAACTGTCCTTCCTTATAATGGCATACCAAAGGATGAGTGGCTTTCTTCCCTTCTAGCTTTTTACCATGTATATAAGTAACATCAGAAGAGGACATTCATCTTTAACTGCAAAGTCTACTTGTACTCATACATTGAGGCTCTGTTCTTATTGCCACTTTGCTATATTATATTAACCTGTTCAGAGTCTTCACCTCAAACACTAATGAGTATATCATGTTATACTCTTGAAAAAAAAAAATGGTCTCCAAATTTCCATATTCATGGATTCCTTTCTTATAAACTGTTACATGGAAACCCAGCTTTTTTTTTGAGACAGGGTTTCTCTGTGTATCAGCCCTGGCTGTCTTGGACTATGTAGACCAGGCTGGCCTCGAACTCACAGAGATCTGCCTGTCTCTGCCTCCCAAGTGCTGTTAAAGGCATGCACCACCACGCCCAGCAAAAGATATTAGTTAGAGTGGACGGCGGGACTTAAATGCAGGCTGTCCACAATCAGAGTGTGGGGCTCTCCCGGGTGAGCCACAGCAGGCCTTTCATTACATGGAAACCTAGTTTTAAGGGGGAAAGGGGAAGAGGTAAACCTAGAATGAATTAGAGGTGGAGGTACAGTGAGGACAAGGAGCTGGCTGTTACAAGACTCAATGAAGCATCTTCCACTTCCAACAGACCTAATGGAATTCCCAGAACATTTCAGGGAAGTTTGAAACCACTTCCTCTATCTTCGTTCTATATAAATTTTCAAAGAATAACAAAACAATACAAATAATAGTATAGAAAATTGAGGAAATTTACCATGCCATAGTTTACCTGCTGGAGAGCACTTGGTGATTGGGCAGTGTTATAAAAATTTGTCTGACCAGGCTGCTGTACTTGTCCAGAGTAAAGATTTGACGCTTGGGTAAGATTTGCTCGTGCCTAGAAAAATTTACAATAGAAGAAAAATTGAGAAGGAAGTCCCATTCAATTTGTATCAACATTATCGTTTTAAAAGGAAAGATCTTAGCTGGGTGTGGTGGTGCACACTTTTAACCACCACACAGGAGACAGAGGGAGGTGGATCTCTTGAATTCTGAGGCCAGACTGATCTACAAGTGAGTTCCTGGACAGCCAGGACTTAACAGAGAAACTATCTCAAATAACCAAAAACAAGAAAAAAAAAGTAAGATTTTTTTCCCCTGCCCCCTCCCTGTTATCTCTCTTTCTCTCTCTCTTTTTCTAGACAGGGTTTCTTTGTGTAGCCTGGAACTCACTCTGTAGACCAGGCTGGCCTCAAACTCAGAGATCTACCTGCCTCTGCCGTGTTAAGTGCTGGAATTAAAGGCACGTGCCACCACCACCCAGTCCATTTTATCTTTTAATATTTACCTCTTATGGATTTTTTTTCTTTGTAAACTGTAATTATGTGGTTAAAAGAATCTGGATTAAAAAAAAAATCACAACAAAAACAGAAGGCAGCATGGAAGCCTTACCTGAAGAAGATGTGTATCAATCAGCTGAGAACTTCCTAGTCCTGATGCCTGCCCCAACTGATGTTCATACAGTATAGGGATAGGCTGAGTATTTGAAGTCTGCTGAAAGGCAAGACCCGATTGTGCCTTGGCAAGTTCCTGGTGCTGGACAGCTGGGAAGTTGTGGATAGCTGTACCAGAAAGGACCACAGAAGGCTGGGACAGACTGCTTTGCATAAAGGCTGGCTGCGATCTATGTAAGTATTAAGCAGGAGAAGGTCATGTTATATATTCATTTTATTTAAAATCCCAAGTACTCTAGTCAGTAATGAGATAGGGAAGACAACAGTCTATGTCACTTCTTTCAGGATTAAATCCTGCACACAACAGAGTCCACATGTAAAAGTTCTAAAGAAAAACCCACTCTGAGCTACCAACTGTTTACATTTTACCTCTTAATAATGATTCATATTTTACATGTTTAATACAAAACTGACAGCCAAACCTCGTTCTCTCTTCGGTGACATATACATATAGCTTTAGGACCAGTATGGAAGAATATAAAGCCTTTTGTTTTATTGCCATGAGCAGGATCTCAATTTATGACTAAAAGAAGTTCAAGGCTGGCCTTGAACTTTCAGTGATCCTTTTGCCTCTGCCTCCGGAGAGCTGGGACTCTAAGTGTGAGTCCCCCATGCCTGGATACAGACTACTCACATGTTATGAAAAGCCTGTTGGAGCTAAATACAAGAACAAAAGAAAACAAGGTCTAGTTGAAATCATCAGAGACAGGCTTGAAAAATACAACGAACACGCTTAATTATTTAGTTTATAATATGGTAATGTGGGGTTTAGTGAAAAGGAATTAATACTAGATACTGCATAATCTGTGATTATTATTAAGAATAATATAAACAACTTAAGGCAATTTACCTATATGGTTGAATTGAAGAACTGAATAATTCCTGAGCCTGGGAAACAGCGGGCCCAGCCCCCAAACTCAGCTGGGCTTGATGCTGCCCTTGTAGTGGGGCATAGATAGGAATTGGAATCTGCTGAACTGATGTTGGCTGCAACACAATTAAAAAAGAAGATACATATAATAAATAGGCACAAACTTTATACACACAAATCATAAAATTGGGAAAATAGCCTGGCGGCGGTGGCGCACGCCTTTAATCCCAGCACTTGGGAGGCAGAGGCAGGTGGAGTTTACAAAGTGAGTCCAGGACAGCCAAGGATACACAGAGAAACCCTGTCTCGAAAAACCAAAAAAAAAAAAAAAAAAAAAGGGAAAATAAAAACAAAATTCTAGACATAAAAATAAAACATTTGTAGTATTTATCAGCTCCCCTTTAAAACCAATTTTCTTTTTAACCCATGATTTACTGCAGTTATATTAAGCTCTGGTAATTTGAGGAATTAAAATTTTTCCCAAGTTTTGCTAATAGCCTATCCAAGGTAATTCAAAGTGGATTTTAACTTAAGTTGAATCTATTACTAAAATCCAAGAGAAATTATTAGTCACAGAGTGTCAAGAAATACAGGATCAGGAAGTTTACCTGAGAGAGTCCGGGTTGGAAACCCTGCTGCTGAGCCAGGGATGGTGGAGCTAATCGCGCATGCTGGGTATTGAATAAATGACTTGTATCCATATAGAAGGCTGGGATTTGAGCTATAAACCATAAGGAAAAACAACCAGTATTGTCTAAATTTCAGAAATTTCCAAGTAGTAAAACTAAATTACTTACACCAGTTTAAAAAAAAGGATTTTTCTAGCTGACTTCAAATGTAAGACCTCTGAAAATAGTTACAGAAAAAGTAGAAACAGATAAAGTATAAATGTAAAAAGACATAAAACTTCTAGTAGAGAAGTACATGGAAATAAAACACTGTAGATTTGGTGCTACTGGGTCATGCAAAATAAATGCTCTCATATGTTCTCAATTGGCTATGTACTGGTAACATCTCACACAAAAATTGAGCCTGACCACTGAACCAGCAAATCTACTCCAATTTTAAACTATGGACTAGAATAGGGCAAGATACTTCAAACCAATTAGTATTTAATAATTAAAACGTTTGGTAAAGATTTTAAATATATTTTTAAGTTTCAAACATGCAATTTTGATGCAGATAGAAATCAAGATTCCTATCTATAAAACAGTCAATATGGATTAACACATAAATTTTTGTAAGATTCTTAAAAGAACTGTCAATTCATGTGCTTTAAGCTTTACTAGTAATATAGTATCTTTACGTATTTGGTATTAACAGATGCTAGTACTGATGACCTTTTTTATGAATGGCAAGAAACAACCATCAGGGAATTTAAGCATTTTAGACAACTCTAACAGTTACCATTATAACATTATTGTTTGCTGTTCTTATGTTCTATCTACCAAGAACTTCACTGTTTACTATCTTTCAAGCAACAAAGTTTGGTGATTTTAGTAAAAAAGTAAGACAGCATAAATTATTTTCTAAGTTATAAGACACTAATCTTTCATAAATGTACAAAAGTGGAGAAATGCACACATGGGCGTGCACACACACACTCATTCATTCTCTCTCCCCCTCCCCCCCTTTAAAAATCCCAGAATTCTTGTCACAGAGGGAAAGGATTGAAATCTAGAGAAGGATATATTAACAAAACACATTTTAAAATATTCAAGCTTTTAAAAGGGTTATGAGAAAAAAAGAACACAAGTCTTCGGTTTCTAAATTCCTACAACCTAGAAGTATTACCTGCTGCCGACTGAGACACATAAACCTGTGGACTCTGCTGTTGCTGGGCAATAAGGGATGGCATACAGCTTAACTGTGAAAAGTGACTTGCAGAAGGTAGGCTGCTTGTCTGTAATTGTTGGGGTTTTACTTTACAAATATTAGGAGGGTCCGATGTGGTTGTAGATTTTGTACTCAAAGAAGAGGTAGTGTAAGTACCGGCTCCTGTATTTGAAGAGGGAGAAAAATATAGCATATTCACTCTTCATACTTTTTTGAGATAGGGGTTGTCTGTGTAATAGTCCTACCTGTCCTGGACTTGCTTTGTGGACCAGGCTGGCCTCGAACTCGAATACACAGAGATTCATCTGCCTCTGCCTCCCAAGTGCTGGGATTAAAGGCGTGTGCCACCCTGGCCCAGCCCTCTTCAGAGTTATGTCTTTTGACTCTATGGGTCCCATCTATATTAAGTATTCAAACAACCAGAGATCAAAAATATTTGAGGGGGTTGCTCAGGGGCTAGCAATGTAGTTGAACTGACAAGGTGCACCTAGCATGCAACACAGCCCCAGCACTTCATAAACCAGGCATGGTGGCACAAGCCTATAATCCCAGCATGATGCTACTGTAATCTCAGGAGGTGGAGGCAGAATCATTTTCTCACCAGAGTTCCAGGTCAGTCAAGAATGCAAGAGACATTGTCTTGAATAGGGATGAGGGGAAAAAAACATTCAAGTCTCTATGAAGTATGGACAGACTTTTATCCTTGTCACTATTTGCTCAACAATACAGCGGACATGATAAGAGCTAGACCTGAAAAAAGGTCATTGGATTCCAAAGAAAGACTGAGGAATCTTCCCAATTCATCCTACCAATCTCATCCTACCAATTCCCACTAAAGTATAGGAGTTCAAGCTAATATAATAAGATGCCTTAACAAATGGGCAGTGGGGAATGACTGCACAAGTTTTAAAGAAAAAAATACAATTAGGGCATTATATGGCATGGCATTGCAATGTAGGAATTATCTCTGCAGTTTTTGCTTTTATTTTCTTTGTTGAGACAGTGTCCCTATAGTTGTCTAGGTTAGCCTCAAACTTCCAATCTTCCTGCTTCAATCTCCCCAGTACTGAGATCACAGGTGTATAGCAAGCACCATGCCTATGTTGGGGTTGTCTAAATACATAATAGAAAAACAGCTATAGGACAGTACAAACACCAGTGGTGGAGTGAACTGGCTTCTCAAAGTTAGTGCAATATGGCAGAATATGGAAAAAAAATACTATAATCACCAAATTAAAAAACCAATTAAAGAAAGCAAATTCTGTATAGGGTATATTTTGTATCTGAATGGCATTTCCTGCTGTTTTAGAAATATCAGGTGATACTGTAAAAGCCTGAAATAATATATGTTTTTAACAGAAGCAGCATGGTTGTTTACAGGTAAGGTATAAAGGATGTGTTTTCCTACAAGTCAAGCACTTGGAAACATTTGCTGTTCTTAAGAATTACAAAGCCTTTAAGACAGCAGCTGTGCAAAACTGTAAGTAAGGAAAGACAGTTCCTTCTAATTCCAGTCTGTGACAAACTTTTCCTACGCACTACTCAAACAGAAACACTACCCACCTAACTGATCATTAAAAAAAATGTAATTTATTCCATTAATACCTTTAGGTCAGACACATACTGAAAAAAATCATTTGAAAGCTGTGGGAATTTATATTTCTGAACTGGATTTTAATTATTGGGATATAGTAAAAATTACAACAAAAAGGTGACCTTCACAGAAAATAATGGTTTGGCAAAATCTTTTCTACTAAGTAACCAATAAAATAAGAATATTAAAATTCTGGGAGACACAAATAAAAAGACAGGTAAGAGAAGAAAAGGAGTTTTCATAAAGAATTATCTTCTGCTCAGGGAACAGTAGATCATTTTACTTAAACCAGGAATGTAATTCAGTGCCTGTCTAGGGCACATGAGGCAAGTAGTTTCATTCCTCAGTGCTTCAAACAAAAAGGTATGTAAAGAAAGCTACGACGACTTTCTACCTGATAGTGATGCTGTAGGAGTGACTGAAGCAACAGGGATCTGAGGCATTGACGCACTGGAAAATGAGTTGTAATTAGCAGTGCTTGGTCCACTGGCACTGCTGCTGACTCCACTCACAATTGGAGGTGCTGTAGAAGTTACTGGAGACCCTTTTTCCCTTAGATTTGGAGAATTTTCCCATGCCTTGCGTGCAGACTCCATCTGCAATAAAACAGACTTCTGTTAAAGCAAACAAAATTAAACAAATTGGAAAAACCAACAGATCACACCCTCCACAACCCAGTAACTAGATTCCAAAGAGTGCGTCAGATTTTCTAAGCTTTTTACTTGCTCCTTCACCGAAAGGGTTAATTTTTACTTTTTAAAAACAGAACTTATTGAAAGCTTTTGGAAATACACATTGAACCATAGCTAAAGCACTTATAAAAACAAATGGCCCAGCCACCTATCAGTGTAATAAAGGGCCTTATGAAGTACTCCCTCTACCGACACTGTTCCATCTTTTTAAAATCAATACTTCTCAAATGCAGATGGCAATGTAACAGGACAAATTTTAGGCTTCCATGCTGTCTGTAGCCACTTATATTTGTGACACTGGTTTACCTGTACTTTTATTTATTTATTTATTTATTTATTTATTTATTTATTTATTTATTT
>CAJQZJ010028838.1:0-46630 GCA_907164525.1 Lophiomys imhausi | reverse complement strand
TTTATTTATTTATTTATTTATTTATTTATTTATTTATTTATTTATTTATTTATTTATTTTTGTTTGTTCATTTTTTTTTTGTTTTTCGAGACAGGGTTTCTCTGTGTAATAGTCCTGGCTGTTCTGGACTCATTTTGTAGACCAGGTTGGCCTTGAACTCAGAGATCCGCCTGCCTCTGCTGGGATTAAAGAAATGCACCACCACGCCCGACTTGTATTTTAATGTTTTAAGAAACAGAATTATCTTCAAAATGGAGCAGCATTGTTCACTAACTTTCAGATAACAGTGATACCACATATGCAATTTAAACTTTTTTTTAAAGCATCCACATTTTAAAACCTAAAAATAAAAAGGCAATATTAATTTGGTTAACAGTAAATTCAAGAGAATCTATCTATAACTGAAATAATAATTGATATAAACAACACTAAGCCATTTTCTCTAGTTAGCTTCACTGTTTTACTGTAGCAGACTGGCCTTAAAGTCACCATGACTTTGAACACCTGCCTGCATCCCTGAAGCCCTATTTTCCTTCTTAATGCTGAAATTTCAGATGCACATCTACGTAATTTTTTCTTAACAGCACACTTCAACTTAGGCCAGCTATTGTTCATATGTTGAATAATTTTACATCTCTAGTGATTTTTGAATTGGAGAGCAGAAGAAGATCCTCCAAAATACAGAGGCTAAAAATTTCTCAGAGGAAAGACTGTGATGGAAGGGAAACCTGACATAATTTCTAAGATGATTTGTAAGAGGGTAATCTTCCTAGGTAGCAGCATCTTTAATACCACTAACAAGTTTGTTAACCCTTAAAATATCAAGCTCTAAATTATTTTTAAAAATTCTTTTTGGGGGCGGTAGCGGTTCAAGACAGGGTCTCACTGTATAGCCCTGGCTATACTGGAACTTAACTCTGTAGACCAGGCTGGCCTCGAACGTAGAGATCTGCCTGCTTCTGCCACCATCACCTGGCAATTTCTACCTTAATATGCATTTTATCATCTGTCTTTAAAAAACACACTACTCCACACAACCCCTCACTTAATTTTATGTTGTTATCATTAAATACTCAAATTGTATGACTCCTTTATGTTTAGGAACAAATATTTCTTACAATCACTATGCTAACTCATGTGTATTTTAATTTTAAAATAAATGTTGTGTGCCAGGTGGTGGCAGTGTACTTCTTTAATTCCAGCACTTGAGGGAGGCAGCAGCAGGAGGATCACTGTTGAGTTTGAAGCCAGCCTGGTCCATATATGGGTAAGTTCCAGGACAGCCAAAACTACACAGAGAAACCCTGTCTCAAACAACAAACAAACAAACAAACAGCTGTGGAGAGAGGGGTGACACTGGAATACCACTTCATCCCCCAAATTCTGAGATCCTTCCTAAGCCCTAGAATGGCACCTGAACAGAGACCTCTCTGTTCCTGCACTGCCCTCTATTTGAGCTCCTATTTGGAATATTCAGTATTTTAGCTGAGTTTTTCATTAGTCGTTCTGAATGATGGAACCCACAGCCAGGTTTGTGACATTATCTCTATCCCTTAAGGATCAGCTGAGGTATCTGCATAGCTTCTGATAGAGGACTGGCTTTGTTGATGTGCATCCAGCCCTATTTTACATTCTAGATTCTCTATGTAAAGTGATGAGAAGAAAGTCTGAAGACATCTTTTTTAAAACTAATTAGGAGATTTCTTCTGCAATAAAAAATAAACTCTATTTTATCTAGAAAATGCCAACTCTTGATTTTCATCAAAATCTATTCAAAGTAACTAAATCAAAACAAAACATTTTGTAGGAAACTTAGTATATTAACCATTGTAACAGTAACCTGACATTCTGGGGTTGTAGTAATTTGAAAGAATATTATATCTTTTCAGCTGTAGGTAACTAACATTATATAATATACAGTCCATATATATTTGGGTCAATTTTACTTCTTAATCAGCAAAAAAGTTTGTCTTTAGAAATTCAAGGACACTAAAAGTATAATTATTTTACATGCTGGCAATAATGCCCATATAGAACTTTTCTACAACTAAAATTTTTTTCAAGGAAGGCTTAGAAAAAAGTAAAAGTAAAGAAATGACAAGTTAAGCTTATTTAATTTTAACTCTGTGTATAATAGTCCTTGGAATGTTAAAAATGAGTCAAAAAGGCAAAGTTCAACAGACATTCTAAAGAATTAATAACTGGCTCAAAAATAAGAATACATATTTGCTTATGTGAAATTTAATCAATATAATCATAAAAGTCATCTGAATTATAAAACAAGGGATTGTTTAGTCCCTTTGACTGCTACTCCTGAGTGGAAAATCAGCAGCAATGCCAAACAAGAACTGGTACTAAACAGTAAAGAGTGGGCAGAGACAGCCTCATGTAGTAGGAAGAGTCTAGAAAGGAACAGTGGCAACATGACTCCACTGCGCAGCATGAAAGATTCACCACAACTCAATCAGCAAAACCTGCCTTTAGATGTTAAACACCATGCTTGCCAGGACAGTAAACAAAGAGAACCAATAAACTAATAAAGATACACACACAACTCACCAATTCCATATCAATTCTACGTTTTTTTCTCTTAATCACTAATTTACTAATCCCAAGGTGAAGAGACCTAAAATAACCTCAGGTTATTTTCTTATAAAGAAGAATTAACGCCAGGCATGGTGGCGCACGCCTTTAATCCCAGCACTCGTGAGGTAGAAGCAGGTGGATCTCTGTGAGTTCAAGGCCAGCCTGGTCTACAAAGTGGGCCCAGGAGAGCCAGGGCTGTTACACAGAGAAACCCTGTCTCAAAAAACAAAAACAAAAACAAAAAAAAAATCAGGAAAAAAAAAAAAAAAAGAGGCTAGAAAAACAAGGCAAATGCCAGCTGGTGGTACAGGACAGCCATAAGTGTTACTATGTAAGAAGCAGAAGGACTATAAATTTAAAAGCCAGTCTGGGCTACTTAGTGAGGCTGTGTCTAAATAAACAAAGGACTGGAATGCGGTAGAAAAGTGCTTGGCTTAAGTGTGAGGTCCCAAGTTCAATCTTTAGTCCTTCAAATAAAAATTTCTCAAATTTGCTTATAAACTAACTTGTATTAATAGCCTTTTCATAAAACATTCCTGCATCCATTCAATTTACACATGACTTAAAAGAAAAAAGTATTCTCACTATAATTAGCACTTTGTATTTGAGCTTAAGTCACAAACTGTAGTTCTATTTTTATGACAAAATGCCAAGCAGTGTTAAAAGCTAACATGATTTTAAGGTATAATGTATCATCACTCAAAAAAAAAAAAAAAGACTATTATTGTGAACTTATGTTCCTTGCATGCAACAATTAAGGAACCTTAGAGATGGATGGTGTACATACCTTGAAGGTGAGGCTGAAAGTAGTGGGAGGAACTGAAGTTAGGCTGGAGCTCTGTTGTATAGTCTCCCTCTTAGGGAGGGGAAGAGTGTTTGGCAGGGGCACCTGAAAAGGCAGGCAACATATCACAATCTAAGTATGCTACAAAAGCCCCATCAGTCCAAAAAAGGAGTATCTGATTACTTGTTACAATGTTTACAAAGCCTGATTATTATGTTAAAGTTCTGAAGAGAAACAATATCTACTTGGGTATACACAAATTATCATGAAAATAGAACCTGCCTTGAATATAAAATACATATTACTCAAGGTAGTGCTCTTTATACTTGAGGTGAAATCTGTATCTTAAACAAATTCCCAGGTGGTGCTAATAAATACAACTCTCAGCACATATGGAGAGCCTACAGGCGTCTATTCTGAGTATTTAACACAACAGTGCATATATAAGAAAACCTTATCAGCTGTATTAACTTGATTGGAGAACAAGAGCAAGCTCTGGAGCAAAGTATGGAGCACACCCTTTCCTTATCGCAGCAAACTGCTTAATGTAAAGAGATGACTATAGTAAATACTGTTGGAAACTTTAACATAGTATGCACTATTCATATTTTCTTCTTTACTTCACAGTTCCTAGATCTTGTAATTTTACTATGTACACTGCTTTATGTTTGCTTTGATGATCTACTTCGGTATTTAGGAAAAAATGGATGCTTTCAGAATTTAATAAAATCACATTGAGATACTATTGACTATATCTGTCAAAATATATGCTACTTACCCAAGATTTTTAAGTTAATCTTGAAACTAGTTAAGCCATAGTAATAAAAATGTCATCTGTAGTTAACTTAGTGGGACATTCAATATACACACTAATTTTAATACTGGGTAAAACTACTACACAAGTTAAGATATTTATTTTAAAAGCTTATACTATATGCTGGAGAGATGCCTCAGTAGTAACAGTTCCAGAGTATCTAACATCCTCTCCTGGGCTCTGGGATGCAAGCTGTGCACATAAACTCACTCAACATCATACATATACATATAAATGTTTTTAAAAAGCCTGTATGAAGTTTCAACAGAAAATAAGCCTAAAATGTCTATTTTTAAAGACAAAAGTTCTGCATTTAAAATAGACTAATGAAAAGACAAATAAAAAGGCTTTAAAATGTTTCCCATGGGAGATTTTAGTTTGCACAGAAACACTACCACACTTGACCCTAGGAACACTGAAGCCATCTGAACTCAATTGTCAGTAGCCTAACCTAAATTATGTTTTTGCTTTCACAGATGCCTTAGATATATTGCTAATAAGAAAATATAGACCATTTATTCACCAATACACAGACTAGAGCTCTTCTTCCTCAGTATCTGTCAGTGTACAGTCACATGCTAATTGGCCTTATTTAGGAGCACACAGAAGACCACTGAAGTACTTATCTGTATATGTATTTATCAATGACAAAATATTACAGGTTTAGAGAATGATTATAAAATTCACATTTCTCCATTTTTTTCTTTTTTGAGACAGAGTTTCTCTGTATAACAGCCCTGGATATCCTGGAACTCTCTTTGCAGACCAGGGTGGCCTGGAACTCAGAGATCCATCTGCCTCTGCCTCCTGAGTGCTGGGATTAAAGGCATGCACCACCACTACCCGGCTCACTTTTCCATTTATATTCCAGATCATAGATCAACAGAGAGCATCATACACTTTCTTGGAAAAGTGACATTTTATAAATTTCTTAAATGAGAAAAGATGGCACAACTAAAGCATGAATTTTATTGGAACGTTACTGATAATCCAACAGTTTAAACTCAACAAAGGCTCTTTCTTCCAAGTTTCCTATTATTCAGGAAACTCCTCTCATAAGGGTGAGGAAGGGAGTGGTAAATTCTAGGGGTTGGTGCATGAAACAGTTGTATAACTTCTAAGCACTGGACAAGCTAGTCAGCTCTCAAAATCAATTACAACTGATTCCTCCCTTACTGCTTTTACTCAGCTATGTATTTGAAGTCTTTTGATTTGACTGTAATTTTGATGAACTGGCCCCTAACATGGCTCATCTTTCTAAAATTCCACATACTTGATGCTAGAGGAATGAATAGACAGCATGGGGGGGGGATATAAGAAAAAAAAATCAACATTTTTATACTGAAAATGATAAAGTCCCTTTGAAGAAATCTTTATGGCTGTAAAAAGATTTTTGGAAAGAACAACCAACATTTAAATATGATAGCTTTTGATTGTAGAAGTTAATATTCAAAAGGGAGATCAGATAACCAAATTTCTCCCTATTTATTCTCAAAACCGAGGACCATACAAGAAACTTTTAAATATCAAAATTATACTGTGCATGCAACCACAGCAAGTTACTTAATATTTTTGGACTAGTTTTTTTTTTTCATTTGTAATGAACAAAGCAAAATGATAAGCTGTACTGATTTAAAACATCCAATCATAATCTGGTTGCTCTGGAGAACTACGGGTTTAATTTGCCATATGACTTAACATCTAATAGTACAGAATTTAAGAAATTTTGGAATACTCATTTTTATATTATAGCTCAATTTTCACAGAAGGAATGCTGGCAAGGCCAGGTCTACGTATTTGAATTTGAAAAGAAATGCTTTATTCTCTGGGAACAGTTTCTTTTTATTCTACTGACCTTAAACAAGCATGGCTTCACTGAATCATTAAAAGTCTTATTTATGAACAAAATCACCCAACCAAATAAAATTAAGTATAGTATGTAAGGGTAAACCCAAAACTTTTTACCAAACTAGGTTAATAGGATGAGTGCTCAGAAAAATCAAGTCTTGGATGATAAGAGAGGGGGAGTGGGAAAGGCCTAAACTTTGATTTTAGTAGGTATGTTTATTACAGTGTTCATAAACACAAACTTACTATCAACTCTTAAGCGTCAAATATTGGTCACAACAGTGTGTGTTAAGACAAGGCAATGTGTAATGAGTCAAGTTCCTACCCAAACTTGCCAAATCTTGGCTTGATTACTTACATTATTAACCAAAGTATCCTCCATCTTTGCATTATTAGTAGCCACTGTGTTAGGCAGAGAAGAGGAAGGTGTAGTATAGTCTGTTACAGACTCCTGTGGAGGAGTAACAACAACAAAAAAAAGTCCTTTTAAAGCTGAATTTATAGTTCACTTTTTGACAGTCTAATAGCAGTAAAGTTGTTTTGGAAAGAGAGATCATAAAACTCAATGCCCTAAAGTTTCAATCCACCAACAGTAGGTGATACAGCATGGACCTGCCTTCAAGGCACAGCATCTCAATTACTTCTAGACTTTTACACATGTTTAAAGTAGATTTTCACAGCACAAGGTAGGAGACTATCAACAGGACTAAATATTTGAGTATTGTCCACAAATGAATATAAGAATCTGTTTCCAGTCTCTTAACATAACCTGTCTTTCCAGGCACATCTAGTTACATACTGGGCCTGCACTCAAATCTTCCACAAAATCTTACAGCATTTTTATGCGACCTCCACATCCCCTCTACATCCCTATCAACATACAGTGAAATGTTCTGCCACTAGATGCTATAGTTTAATAAAGAAAAACAAAAAGCAAACAAAAGAACCCCTATGTTTGAGGGGAATAGTCTAGATACAGATTTGAGTTCATAGATCCTAAACTCACAGATATAAGGCAGTTGACTGCATTTTAAGATACACGTTTTTTATTCAATATGGCAATCAAAAGCAAGTCAATACTTTTAGAGTTCAACCTCAAAAATAGTTATTTGTTTCAAGTGTGTCCCATTTTAAGTTTAGAAGTATGTCCAAAAGGAAAATGAAGCAATCAATACTAGATAGGGACATCTTTGAAATGCTTACAAACTCAAGGGAAAGAATTCTGATCTTATGGTTTTCTATTTAAGCCACTCAACAAAATACAGATAAATTTCTACAAAAATGTAACCTTTTACAACGACATTAACATCACATGACATGACATCACAAGCTTGTTGCATGTTGGGCAGTGGTGGTGCACACCTTTAATCCCAGCACTGAGGAGGCAGAGGCAGGTGGACCTCTGTGAGTTTAAGGTCAGCCTTGTCTACAGAAGAAATTCCATGACAACCAACCAAGGCTATACAGAGAAACTGGGTAGGGGGAGGGGGGATTGCTGTACAACATTATAATCAAATGCTCAGCATAAAAAGTACATTATTGATGTTCCTGCCACTCATTTTAGGCCTAATTGTGCATCAAATGAACTGGTCACCAGTGCATGCTGCATACCTTTGTATCAGTGGCATATTCTGTAGACGATACTGAAATCATTGCTCCTATTTCAGCAGACATTTCTGAGACTGCTTTGGTTTCTTTTGCTATTCCAGGATCTGTGCTTCTGACCACAGCTGGGCTTGGTTTCTCTTGTCCTTCTGGCTCAACCTGTTGGGCGTCTTTCACTTTTCTATTTTTTAATGATCGTTCCTTTCCAATGGGACCAGGTTTATGTTCTTTGTTTTCTACCAGACTCAAATCTGGAAGCTAAAGTTAATGTTTATGATATAACATATAATGAAAGATTTATTAAAAATTTAATTTAAAAACAATTTTGTCTCTTTCAGAATCACATCTACCTAATGAATAGCAATCACCTTCTGAGCTTTGATGGGCCCCGCCCGTGGCTGTTTCTGACGTTGCTCTTTAGGTTCAGCAACTTTGTCGGCTGGTTTCTCTGCAAGCACAGGAACCACCTCATTTTCATTCCCACTTGAAGCTGGAGCACCAAACTGAATTGTGTCAATTCCAATTTCAACACCACTCTCTTGGCCGTTTCTTGTCCCCTAATAAAATGATATTTTAATAGTAAACAACGTTCAGACCTGACTGAAAGATGTGTGCAGTACCACATATGGAAAGCACAATAGACGCTTGGCGTAAATCAATTCTACATATTAATTAATGAGGTTAAAATAAGACTTAGGCTTAAGTCCTAGTTCTGTGATCATGAGAAAAACCAAGGAAAGTTTCCAGTTATTTCATTAAAACAAATTTAAAATTAACCTATAAATGCCCAAGGGTATAAATGGAAAAGATCAGTATCACCAACTTTTGGAAGTGTGCTCTGAAAGTAAAAATAAAAAACCCAACAAGCTGTGTGATTGGTAAGGTGGTGTACATACCCATTGAAGTTACTAATTAAAAAGCTAATTTTCTGAACACATTCTTTGTTCTAGGCAATCTCATTTTGATTATATTAGATAAAAGGAAAGAATCAAAAAATTCGATAGGGAACATTAAGACAAGCTAAGACAGAATGAAGGGAACTGCTCTTTAGAATGCTAGACAGAGAAAATTCCTGAGCAAAACATACTGCAAAGAAATAAATACCAACAGAAAGTAATGCCAGTTATTTGTTAGATAAAAGCAGCATTTGAATTTTGTTTCTAGCTTTGATTCTTATTTTTGCTTTGCTATGAAAAAACTAAGTCACTATAACTGCTAATGTGTTTAGCCTCCTGTATGCTGCCTCCAAGCACTTATCTTGAAGGAGCTGTTGTGTGTGTTCTGGCCTAACTGGCCTTTTATGTTGTTAGACAGAGAGTTAACAGAGAGCTTTTACAATAAATAGGCTGTTACAATTTTTCTGAGACTCCCAAGGAATGATATTTCAGGATGACCACTGGTCACTACATACATACAAAATGAAATAGATCAGAGAATTCTCTCAATTGTCTGAAATATCAATTTTGCTAATTTGAAAATGTCAAGGTAAGACAACAGCATTCTCTCAAAAAGTACTTTCTAGCTGGAAATTGCAAAGAACATGAAGTTGATGAGCAAAGTGTGGGAGATAAGTAAGATACAACCAAAACATACGGTTGTAGAATGCCTGAAAGAGAATTTCTGCAGCCAAGAAACAAAATTTCCTTACTGTCCCCTTCATATCAGCATGAATAAACCGCTTTTGCAAGAAATGCACTCTATGATGATCATAAAAAAATGCCAATACCAACAACAGATGGTGAATAAAGGCTCTGAAACAGAAAACAGTGACTTGAGTATTGACACCTTGTGGGTCCACTGTGGCATCTGTGCCCCAAAATGACATTTTAAGATTCTTTGTAGTGCGGACTATACCCTGAAGCCCTCTCTGCTTACCTTGTTGTTTTCTTAACTTTATACAAACAGGTTTTTGTGTTAGCATCAGCAGTGGCCCCTATAGCATTAACTTCAACTGTCAAGTCAGTGCATGCACCACTCGCTCTATCAGCAGCACTGGACACAATGATCCAGTCTCCTTTAAACCCATCTTTGTTTTGGCTTCTCAGATATTTTACCAATCAGCAGACACCTGCATTTCCCATATTTCTCTAAGCCGGAAAGCCTTAACACTTAGTTTTGATTTCTCCTCTTTCCTATCTTCATAATTCATTTTACCTTGGTAATTCCGTCCAACTTCATTTCTTCAAATGCTGCTTTGTTGATGACTTAGCAAATACAGTCTTCAAATCACTCTCGTTATCTACACACCTTTATGCCAACTGACATTTCCACTTAAATTGTGTGTTTACTCATGTGCGGCTAAGTATGTACACCTGAGCACCAGTGCCCACGGATGCCAGAGACATCACGGAGTTCCAGGCAAGTTGATTCATTTGATGTGGGTGCTGGAGTCAAACTTAGGTCCTTTGCAAGAACATTAAGCACATTTTAAGCATGAACCCAGGCAACAGCATCTTAAATGTAGCTTTATGTACTTATCCTCACCCTAATCACGATCCATTTGTAGCTGCTCATTTGAAACTGATGAGATTTTTTTTCTTTCTTTCTTTCTAGTCACATCAAGAGTCTGGGGTTAATGGATCTCCTCCTGACATTCCACATTTATCATGTGAGCTCATTGACCTTTAATGGCTTTTCTCTGGTTTACCATTTGACTATATATACTGTCATCCAAACTCCCTTATCTCCTTACCCAAAAGATAGTACTTAACAGAACAATCTATATGGTTGTGCCCTGCCACTCCTTTGCATCAGACCCTCTAATGGATATCCCCATCTTTCACAGCCCCTGAAACCTCCCCAACTCTGTTCTCTTTCCATCTCATAGCATCTCAGCCTTTAGACTATGTTGTCCACCTAGTTTGGGAAAATCCTTTGCTATTCTCTACCTTAAACAGTTTATGTAGATTTCTCCTTACACTACAATGAAAACCCCAGGAAGCCTTTTAGTTCTATTTTCTGTGCCAATTTTGTAATCTTAGAAGGGAGAACGGCTGGCACATCAAAAGTACTTGATAAATTCATTCACTTAATGAATTACCACTGACCTAAACAGTCATTTACCAATACTGCACATAGTTGAGAAATGGCTGAACAGTAATCAATTGCTTGTAATTATCCTATTAGATAGGAATATGAGGCGAGTTTGGAAAACAGTGACTGTATAATGCTCTGTACAAGGTCTTTTCTGGATATTAGAATGAAAAAAAGTGTTTAACCTTTGACAGCCTGTAAATATGGAGGAACAGCAGCATTAGTACCACCCAGGTACTTGATACAAATGTGCTCAAAACCCAAGATAGACCTAATGGGCAGAAATTCTGTTTTAATGACCCTCTAGGTAATAATGAGATAAAATGAAGTTTGAGAAATTATTCAAAACTACATCATTAACTCCATCTATGTCAGTTAAGTCTATTCTTACCTCTGATGTAGTTGCTGATCCAAATGATGTTAAGGGCTTATTCCACGCACTGACTGAAGGTGGCTGTGGTGGACTAATAGGACCTACTAAGAAGAAGCCAGAGGAAATGTGACCATTAAATAAAATTTAGATGCTGAAGTCCAGTACACTCAACCCCCCTTTAGAACAATGGTGGGTGGCCAGACAATAAAACAATTCTCCACCTCACAAATTCTTTATTTTTTTTTGGTTTTTCAAGACAGGGTTTCTCTATGTAGCCCTGGCTGTCCTGGAACTCACTCTGTAGATCAGGCTGTTCTCACATTCAAAGAGATCCACCTGCCTCTGCTCCCTGAATGCTGGGATTAAAGGTGTGTACCACCATTGCCTGGCAAACAGATTCTTACATTCCAAAATAAATAAGCCCCAGTCAAGTTTTTTTTTTTAAATATACTCATATTATCACTTGTATCCATAACTTATTACACCATGTTGCCCTTTTTTCTAGTTCATTTTGAATGATTCTCTTTCCCTATCCTTATACACAATTTAGGTTCCACCTGAGAAAAACATGTACCCTTTTTTTTTAACACTCCAATACCCTCTCCTGTCTGACCCCAGATCTTTCCTCTCTCCTATATAGTTCCTTTTGTTTTCATCTGTGTGTGCGCCCCAGCCACATGCATAATCGAGAGCTTACATTAAGAAAAACATGAACTACTTGTTCTTGTGAATCTGGTTTGTTTTGTTTTACATGTTTCTCTGTAAATTTCATCATTCTTTTTTATAGTTGAGTAAAATTCCATCATGTTATACTAGATCTTTATTATTTATCTGTTAATGGGCATCTGGGCTGATTACTTATCTTGGCTTTTGTGAATACTCTTAAATAAACATCTATGTTCAAATTTCTCCACTGACTTAAATCCCTTCAGATATATATCCAGGAATAGAACAGCTGGATCTTGTGGTATTCTACTCTTAGTTTTCTGAAGAACCTGCACACTGATTTTTGTATTGGCTGAACTAATTTACCACTTCTGTATAAGCGCTTTTTCCCCCCTTAACTGGCATTTGGTGGTTTTCCTGATAATAGCCATTGTAACTAGGGTGATATGAAACTTCAATGTAAAAAAAAAAGTATGATGTGTTAACTGCTTATTTTAGAAACAAGCATTTCAAGAAAGGAAGCTAAGAAACAATTAGTACTAGTGCTTCCTACTAAGAAAATAGATGACTGGGGGGGGGATGAAAACACACCTTAATTAAATATTTAAGTAAGGTAGAAAACAGGTATCAGTACTTCTGTACCTTTTCCTACCCTGTACTTCTCTGTTGCATACTTACATTTTTTAGAAATGTCATTCAGCACAGCTGGAGCAGCTACTTTGTTATCCCATAATTCAGCTGTTAGAGAACCATGTGACTGTGGAGTCTGGATGGATTTCCCAGTGGCTACATAATCTGTGCCATTAGATGTTTGAGCTGAAGGTAATCTAATCGAAGGTGGTGGCTGCTTTGAAGACAATGCTGATGGTGGAAGTGGATTCTGGACTGGTTTGTGGCTCTGTGTCTGAGTCTGTACTGGTGCTGCTACTGGGGTTGGGACACTGGTTACAGCTGAGGCTGGAGCAAGAGGAATTGAGGCTGCTGGGGCTGAGGCTGGGGTACTTGGTGTTGAAATAGTTGGCACAGCTGGAGCTGAGACTGCTGGGGTTGGAGAAGAAACTGAAGCTGGTGCTAGAGCTGAAGCAAGGATAGGGATTGAAGCTGAGGTGAGAATGGAGACAGAGGCTGTAGTTGAGGCTGAGACAAGGATAGGAGTTGGAGCTGGGACTGAGGCTTGGGATGAGGACGAGGCTGTGATAGGAGATGAAATGGACACTGAAACAGGAGCTGAGGCTGTGGTTGGAACTGGAGCCGGAGTTGAAGTTACAACTGGAGCTGGGGTTGAAGCCGTGGCTGATGCCAGAATGGGAACTGGAGTTGGGGTGGAGGCAGGAGCGGGAGCTGCTGGGGGTGTTAAGACTGGAGCTGAAGAAGATACTGGAACAGGTGTGGGGGCTGGAGCTTGCACTTGCTGAGCCCCAGTAGCTTGTTTTTTGGCAAACCTTGGAGGAAGCTTAGAAGTCTGACTTCTTCCTTTTTCATTTATATTTTTTTTGCTCCATACCTTAAAAAAAGACATCATCTATTTTGTCAATAACATACCCAAAGAAACAGGGCACACATGTAATTTCTACTTCCTACTGTTTCTAGAACTTCCTACTACTAACTTCTTAGCTATTTCAGTTTTCCAAAATGGATATTCTTAGGGTACTAATGAGATTACAAACTACAAGAAGTCAAGATAACATGGAGAAAAAAAGGACAAATATAATTTATATATACAGGCTTACTCCTCCCTCCAAAATCTGAAGTAAACTTGATCCCTCCCCACCACATGAAAAAAGGACAGAAAAGTAACTTCTGGATCAGGGCACTTGTATTCAATCCGTTTCCAACATAAATGAAAACAAACTGAATTTTACCACAGAACAAGCTAGTAATACATATTATTAAATTAAAGAAAAGATGGTCTGTTTTCAGAAAAATAGCAAGCAATAGTGATTCTATATCTCATTTTAAAATTACCTAAATTCTGGGTAAGAGTTCCCAGGTATGAAGATAATCAAGCAATTCTTTAGCAAAATACAAATGACTTTAGGAGTCACAGTAACCCTGGTACTTTTCTGACATGCTCTGAACAAGAATATATAAGACCAGCAACAAAATGATGAGCTTTAAACCTGTACAACTTGTTCTTCCTTCTTTCTGCGTTCCTCATCCTGTAACCGCTTTTGCTGTTTTTTAGATACCACTTCAGTAAAGCCATCATCATTCAAATTTGACTGGGGGTCTTCAATTACAGTTACTTCAGGATGATCATCAATTATAACAACACCTGCAGGTGTGAGAAAAGACTTCTTATAATTTTAGAGTATAACTTATTTCCTACCCTGCAAGATGGCCCATAACAGACTAGCAAATTTCAAAGCTATTTCACCTGTATGAAAGTTTCATAAACAATATTAAAAACCAAATAAAATAACAACAACAGCCACACCAAAACTGCATGCTTTAAATGATAGGCCCTTTTGGTATTTTAAACAGGGTCTCATATAGCCCACACGAGTCTCAAACTTGTATAGCTAAGGATGACTTTCAACTTGTGATCCTCCTGCTGGGAATATACAGCACATTTACAGTAGAACTTTTTTCTTCCTTACAACGTGTAACACTGTTCTCTCTCTAATTCATTAAAAACCAGAAAGTATCACGTCTTCTCAGTTTCAGAACTGTGTAATGCTATAAACCGCAGCACTTTCCTACATATCCATCTCACTGTGGGATGTGGGGATTATTATTTTTTTCTCTTAGAGGCTAAGTTTATTTAGGAACTGATAATTTCAAGTATTTTCAACTCATGATTATTTTGACTAAACTTTTATAATCTAGACAGTATAGCAAATCTAAACCTGTTAAATAATGCTTTAAAGTCAGAAGAAAAGATGTAAGCGCTGGCTATTAAAATACTGAAGGAATTTACAGAGAACCTACACTTCTTTTGGTGTACTAAAATTTTATGTACAGACCAAAGAGAGATTGAAAAAAACTATTAAAACTGGCTTTCGTGGGAGTTATATTATTTTAGATTGATGAAGTGACTCACTATAATAATTTATTGTTGTTTTGAGACAAAGTTTCATTTTGTGAGCCACCCTCAGTTGGAACATACTATGCAACCTAGAACTCTTGATCTTCCTGTCTCTACCTTAAAGCTGTTAGCATTACAGGTATGTGTCACCACACTTGAATAACAATCCTAAACTCATTTCAGCTTTTCACTTCACAGGGCCTGAGTTACTCCAGCTAACTGTGGGCCAAAAATATTAAGAGGAAAATGTAAAATATCCTTACTTCTTAATTTTAAGTTCTGTGTCATTCTGAATGTGATGAAGATGAATGTCATCATGCCCGAAGCCTAAGTCATTCTTCTGTACAGCTTGTTGATAACAGCTGTCCGTGAGCAACCTGGGAGCTGACTGTTTACCAGATCAGCTAGAGGTGTCACTGTGCCTTTGCTCAAGTAGCCTTGTGTGGTGACCTGACAGCACAGCCACTCTTCATCTCATTATTTATCCATCTCACACCACCACAAAAAGGGCAAAGACAGACAAGGTATTTTGAGAGAAAAAAGACAATACTCTTATGGCTATTTTATGAGTTCAAACAAGCAAGGGGCCGGGTGTTGTGGCACACATCATTAATCCCAGCACTTGGGAGGCAGAGGGAGGTGGATCTCTGTGAGTTTGAGGCCAGCCTGGTCTACTTCGTGAGTTCCAGGACAGCCAGGGGTGTTACAGAGAAATTCTGTCTCTCAAAAAACCTAAAACAAAACAAAACACCCCCAAAACAAACAAACAAGGATTTAGTGAAAACAAACGAACACACCAAAACTCCACACACAATTAGAAGTGAGAAAAAGACATCCACATCTCACACTGGGATAAGTACCTATCCTAACTTTCCATTACTACTTAAGAAATCTCAGTTATATCACCGTTTAGCTTTGGTTTCATCTGAATGGATGACAGATCATATAGTATTAGAAATAAAATTTAGCTTGAGATAATTTCTTCACCCACTGTTTTCTTATTGCCTGCTCTCCATACTTGATACTTGTTCATTCTGTGGCTTTTTAATTTACCTACAACAACACTGTCTCCTATTGTGCTGGTATCACTGAGTTGACCATTCCTTTTATTTATTTCTGTTTAAAAAGAAATGTTCAGAATCATTTCAGTTCTAAATCAAGATCTTCACTTAATGTTTTTCTGTGCTTATTCAAGCATATTTTACAATTTTACTGATTTAATCAATTTTAACCCCCTCTCCACGAAGAACAGTGAACCCTTCCTGGGGTATCATTAAAAATTGTACAATTTTTACAATGTTCCCCACATGCTATCGGCTGGTGTTATTTTACTTTAAAAGTCAAGATACTATTTCAGAGTCAGCCTCTATGCCTAAAATAAATGCAACATGTTTTCCTTCCTTATATTTTCATAGTATCTGCTTCACTTTATGAACGAGTGAGATAAGAGAGACTGTAACATACTTGCATAGTTGTTGAGATCAAACTGTGACAGAGCATCCACTTTTTCTTTTGGTTTCTTGGGGCCTGGCTTGGTGTCTTCTCTCTTTTTCCCAGTGGCATCCTTGGAACTCTTCTGCCCTGCACCATTAGGCGCCATCCCTTCTTGGTGGTGTGCAGAGTTCCCGTTGCCAGGGTCAGCACCAGCCGTGCCCGAGGACTGGTCATCAAACGGCCTAATGAAAACAATTTGAGATGACTCTCACATACTCAGCAACAGAAAAGCGTTCCCCCTGGCAGTTAAGTCATACCTAAGACACAACAGTTGGGCTCAGCAGCCTCTAAAAGCATGACCTCACTAAAACCAATGGCCCCAACACGGCAGACCAGCACTTTGAAGCTCTCCCCAACAATTAAGTTCTTAGAGTTCTAAGTATTCCCACAAGGTAGCTGTGTTCATTTGTCCAACATTTTATAAATAAGCTACAACACAGATATAGCAAAAGAACTTCTGTAATTGAATCACAACAAGATTTGATCCTAAGTGTGGGGCATACAAAAATAGGATTTAAAATCAGCATTTTAAATGTTTATATTGTTTGGCATATATACATGTACCAGATTTATATATTGATGTAAACATTAAAACACCTTTAACATGAAAACTCACAAGCCAAATATATTCCTAGTTTTTGTTCCTTAACATGACAATTCCCAGGTTTATTTTTAAGAAATTTCCACATGAAAACATAACATAAAAAGGGGCTTACTGATTAATTTTATCAGTCTATATACAATTTGTCAAGATAAAGGATTACTAATACCTGACACAACTGCTAACATTTGAAAAATGAATTTCTTCCAAACTCTCTTGCAACTACAACCATCCACTGGTATTTCTGCAAATTAAAAGTTGTTGCTATCTACACAACACAAAATTCAGATTAAGATTTTAAGTATTATTACTTGATATCTTAATAGTTCTGTCTAGTCAAATAATTATTTTGTTTTTGGTTTTTTTTGTGTGTGTTGCTGTTATCCTGAATATATCTTGAACATTTAAGTGAAATCTACATTTTTGAGCTGGGCAGGTATTCAATAAACACACTTGACACATTACTTTAGAATTTTATTTTTTTCTTTCTTTCTTTTTGTGGTGTTTTTGAGATGGGGTTTTTCTGTGTAGTCCTGGCTGTCCAGGATTTGCTTTGTAGACCAAGGTGACCTCGAACTCATAGTGGATCTGCCTGCCTCTGCCTCCTGAGAGCTGGGATTAAAGGCGTGCACCACTATGCCCAGCTACTTTGGAATTTTAATTGAAAATATTAAGTACATACAACTAAGAAATTGAGATTAGTGCAATATTGCACTAAATTCCTAAACAATGTTTTTGAGCTTTATTTTTATCTTATGTGTGCAGGTATTTTGCCTCCATTTATGCCTGTATTCATGTGTGCACTGCCCAAGCAGGCCAGAAGAGGGAGTTGGATTCCCAGAACTAGGGTTACAGAGGGTTGTGTGTTGGGAATCAAACCAAGTCCTCTGGAAGAGCAGTGAGTGTTCTTAACTACTCTGCCACCACAAATACCTAAGAATTTTGCCTAAAGAATGCTTACTGTATACAATATGCTACAGAATCTCATACTCTGGTTTTTTTCCTTCATATTATATAAAGCTTCTATCTTCAATAATAATTATGTCAAAGTTCTGAACGGAGTCATTCTGCTTAATACGGAAACCAGTATTAACATTATAATCAACATCTTAATATTTAAAAGAGAAGAACAACTTTAGCATAGTTTATTAAAATTTCCTTTTTTGGAGAGGGGGAAGCAGAATCTCTCATCTCCTAGGCTGCCTAGCCAAGGATAACCTTGGAACTAAACTTCTGATTCCCCTACCCCTTTACCTTCCCAAATATTGAGATAACAGGTATATGACATGCCTAGTTTTATGCAGTGCTAGGTAAACATTTCTACCAAATTAAGCTACTACACCCTCAGACATGAAAATTCTTTAAAAATTAATTCATCTCTATTGCCAGGGCAACTAACTGTCCACCAGAGCCCTGGGATTTTCTTTCTGGGTCTCTCTAGCTGGATTATTAACTCTAGAAGGGAATATAATTCATGATGACAATTCAAAAAGGGCTTTTGTGCAAAAAGCAGAGTCCCAGAGTATGTGGCTCTATCATCAAGTCTTAGAAACACCTGGAGAAACTAAGAAAGGAGAGTACTTACCAAATGAAGAAACTATATGTTCCTTTCTGGATATATAAGTTCTTCCAAATACCCTTACACTTTGAAAACAGAGAATAAACATCTGAGCAGTACAATGCTTGTTATCTAGATTGCCACCTTGTGTACCTTCTTTAAAAGTGCATGTTTTATATCTAAATCACAGTACTCACCCTCTCTTTCCACTTTTTGATGGCGGGCCATTTCTTCTTTCATTCCTAGGACCAGAAAAATTCCTTCCTGATTTGGGTGGGCCATTGTTGCCACGACGATTCTGGCGATCAACTCCAGGTCTCTGACTAGAAAAACTTCTCTTTGCTATTTCCCTTTTTGGAGGCAAAACATTTTCTCCAGCTTTTACAACTGCTTGTGAACTTACATCAGCATTTTTTTTTTCATCCCTCTCACGTCTCTCATTAAAATCACTACTTTCAGAGGCTGTTTCCCATTCTTCATTTGCCTGATCTGAAGAGTTCTGGTTAGACAAATCTGGTGTCTTATTCCCACTAACATCCCTAGGTGGATTAACTGGTTCTTGGACGACATTATTAACTGTGCCACCTGTGGGTACCAACGCCTCATTTGTCTTTGAAGCAGCCTCTCTCTCTCTTAGTCGTCTAAATCGAGGTGGTTTATCTTGCCTTGGTGGTCGGGTAGGACGTTGCCTTCTGGGCCTCTCTCGAGCTGGGTCAAATTTTCGCTCAAATTTTGGAGGTCGTTTATCGGCTGGTATAGGCATGAACTGCTCATGTCTTCTTGGTGGTTCTCCATCTTCAGGTTTAGGAGGTTCTGTCTGCCTTGGGTTCCACTGATTGTCCCGATAAGTAGGTCTTCTTAAGGTGGCAGGACGTGACGGTCGGCCTCCAGGATCCCTTCCACCTCGTCTGAATGTTCCTCCTCTGCCTCGCCTTGTAGGCTCCCCTTTAGGAAGGAAACCTGCTTTAGATTTATCTTCATCTCTTATGTAAGGTTTTTCTACCGGCCTATTATCTATTCGGACATGATTTTCAGGCTTAAAAGAAGACTGGGGCTTAATAGGTTTTTTGTTTTCAGACCGTTCCTCTCTTCTGGGAAGTTTGCCTTTGCTTAAACTATCTTTGTCACTTGCACTTTCATGAACTTCACTGTCTGTGTCAGTCTCTGAACCCCTCTGTCGCCTTCTTTTGGGAACAACCTCAAAATCAGAACTCTCACTGCGTGTTTCACTTTCTTCTCGTTGTCTGAGGGGTCCTGAAAGTACATGTTCTGTTCTTGGCTTATTGTCTCTATACTGAGGATAATCACGAGTGTGTCCTCTGCCACCTCTGCCACGACCCCCATAAGAGCCTCTGTAGCTTCGACCTCTGGAGTAATATTCGCCTCTGCCCCTGCCTCTGTATCCTTGGTCTGGAAACCAATCCCTATCTCTAGCTTCTTTCCAATAGGTCCTAGGGGGTAAAGGTGATTCTTTCTTAACTGCTGGTCTAGAATCTGGCCGAGGTCTTTCTACCCCAACATCTCTGCTGATGACTTTCTCAGGTTGCTTCTCTTCTTTGACGGTCAGTGCTGCAACACTTTGTTGGTTTACACTTTTAGCCGCAGGCTCTACCTGGACAGTGCTCACAGGTTCCAAAGGCTTCTCAGTACCTTGAGGTGGTTTCTGAAGCACAGCAGGTGTTTCTGCTGATGGTAGTTTCTCTGATTCTGGCTGTACTGGCGGTGGAATCAACAGCTGTGGTTCAACTGGTGCTGGAGGTGGCAGAGGAAGAGGAAGGTCCTTCTTTTCTGTTTTTTCTGCTTTACCAACTTTTTCAGTGACCTTCTCAACCTTTTCACCTTCTTTCTCCTTCCTCTGCTCCCGCTCCTCTCTCATATCTCTAAGTACAGGTTTTTTAATGGGACCGGACCTTCTCACAGGCCTATCACTACCGTCTTCTCTTCTGTTGGAACTTGGTCTTGGACCCCACCGAGTCTCTGATTTAGATTTATAGACTTTCTCTGGCTTAGGTGCTTCAGAAGATCTCAGAAAGCCATCTTTCCTTGGCTTCTCCTCTGGCTTTTCTACAGTTTCTTTAGAATCAAGACATCTGCTGGTACCTTTAGGAACGCTGACAGATGGCTCATTTCTTTGCTCCTCTGCCTTCTGAGCATGGTTAGATCCATGGGAAACACTTCTTTTTCGGGGAGGTTGACTTTCTAGTGATGAGATTCGCTCTTCTGAAGGAGTAGCTAAGATCTTTTGATCAATTATATCAAAACAAGAAGACTGATTATTTGTATCACTATGGTGAGATCTTACATCTTCCACTGATCTGCTTAAAAACTTTTGTCCTTCTGTTTCAGCTGAGTCTTTAGCAACCTCTGTTTTTGAATGGGTCTCCAGCTGACTATGTTCTACAGGATAAGCAGCAGTAATCTGCTCATGTTCCAATGCAGTTTCAGGCCTGTGATGATGAGAATTCAAAGGTATAACCAACAAAACAATTTTTACCATATGTACATATACCCCACCACTGCAATCTCACAATCCCTCAATTTTAAATTATAAAGCATAAAATAAAATAATTAACTATAAAGAGCACTGCTATTCCTGAATTTTAAAAATTGGGCAAAAAGAGGAAGATAGCATATCTGTATAATTGAGTGACTAAAGAAAAGATACACAGACAATATTATTCAGGGACAAATAAGAAAAGATACCTGCTAAACACAGTAACACAGATAAAAGTTTGAACTAGCAGTGAAGGCACCAACTGTATGACTCCACTTAAAAGATGTATATAAAGTAATCAAACTCATTCAAGAAGAATACAAAATGAGGATTACTAGAAGGCTCAAGGTAATCTGAAATGTGAAGCTCTATAGAGTTGTCATAAAATACTGTAATTGCACATAGTAATACCGATATATATACTTAACTAACGGGTGTTGAAACTTCAAACAAAAAAAATGTTTGAATCACATAGACATGAACTTCTAATGCATCATTTAGTATAAGAGCAAGTCTATCTATTACCAGTTAATTACAAATAATTATACAACATAATCATTAAAATACGTCTCATAAAAGAAACTCCAATTCTCTGGCTATAGATTTCTTTAAATTGCGTCTACATAATTTCTCTAGGGACTGAAAATGTCTATCATGTCTCACCACTAGAAGAATTTATCAGGTCACTGGCCAGACCATACAAGAAGACAAACTTATGTTTTTACATATAAAGAGTTGTTATTTTAAAACATCTACTACTAAGTTCAAGTATCTAATTCAGTGCAAAGAACTAGTTTACAAGTAATTTGTCCTCACTGATTTAAGAAAGATACAAGAAAAAGAGAGAATATGCCCAAACAAAATGAAGCATATCAGATTCACAGTCTTAAATCAGAATGATCTTTAAAAAGAAAATGTTAATGTGTGTATGTGGGGGGGAGGCAGGAAGAGCTTGTGTTACTGTATATTTGTGGAGATCAGAGGACAACTTTTGGGAACTGGTTCTCTCCCTCTGTCATATGGATTCTAAGCATCAAACTCTGGTCATTAGGCTTAATGGCAAGCATCTTTGCCCATGAGCAATACTGTTGGCCCCAAGGATAATTTTTAGGGATGCAATATTCTACTAATCTTTAAGTGATTTAAATAACTTATTACCTTGCATCCCCAGGTTCTTCAGTTGACTTGGGAGTAGCTGCCTGCTGAGGCTCAGCATGATAGGGATCTGACCCCCACATCATTCGAGGTTCAGAAAGTGAAATCCCGTGATCTCTTGCAGATCGAGCTATATGCTCAAATGACTCAGAACTATTTGGTGACCCGTCCATCTGGTCTCTTCTGATTAATGGCTTAGGAGGAATCATTCCTGTAAGAAAAGTTCACACACACACAAGAGTTACTATGTTAAGTGAAAGAAACAAAAACATGATAAATGCATACAAAATGACTATTAAGAACTATAATAGGGGTCTACTTTAACAGAAAAACTTATGCATATTAAAACAGCTAACAGGAAAATAGAGATCAGAATCATACCAACAAGGCTAAGTTTTGGGAGAAAATGCCTTATGACAAATTTCATTCATCTTAGCTGTTCAATTCATATTAAAATATGTAAGTCAACATTCAAACAGTGAGATTTTAAAACAACCTACTAACCCTTTAAGACTGCCCTGAATTCTGTGGTCAGAGCCTTCTGGGTCCTGGGATTAAGCCACTATGCTTTGAATCAGACACAATTTGTGAACAGCTTTTTAATCACTCCTCAATCTTCCACAATATCTTTATTCTAAATGGATCCCCAAAAGGGCTAACTTATTTACTTTTTGGCTAACATATTAAGAAATTCAAGTGGGGGGCTGGAGAGATGGCTCAGCGGTTAAGAGCACTGGCTGCTCTTCCAGAGGTCATGAGTTCAATTCCCAGCAACCACATGGTGGCTCACAACCATCCATAATGAAATCTGGTGCCCTCTTCTGGCCTGCAGATATACCTGCAGACAGAACACTATACATAATAAATAAATCTTTAAAAAAAAAAAAAAAAAAGAAATTCAAGTGTTAGGATGACAAAGAAGAGGAAATAAAAAAGAAAACATATGTAGAGATAAAATTCAAATGTTGAAATATTTGGCAGAATAGAATACTAATAACAGATTTGAGCAAGAATTATTTTCATCTCAAAATTTTAAATTTCTAAAATAGAAAAAGAGCTAGTACTTTGGTCTAGTCAGATAGTTGGCACAAATGTTTTTGCTAAAAGCTCTAATTACATGATAAAGACCTAGAGGTCCTATTTAAGTTCTTACTAGATTTCTGCTATTGAGGGTCAAAAAGGAGATGACAGGGCAAGAAAGACCTTAAAACCTGCAAGTAAGCCTTGCAGTCACTACCAGCATACCAGGATGAATGGGTGGAATGTCCATAGCAGGCCTTCCTGATATCATTCGAGGATCCATATAGGACTGCATCATGAGCCACCTTGGATCAAAACCCATAGAAGCCAAGTGTTGAGGGTGGGGTTGCATTGGCTGGTAAAGAGGTCTGTGTGGGGGAGGAGGGACTGAGCCATTAGATGGCTGTGAAGGAACAGTCTGTGGAAGGACACCTTGCTGTTGTTGTTGTTGCTGCTGCCATTGCTGTTGTTTCATCTGTTCCTGGAAAGCCAAAAATCATACTTGTTGAGGTTTCTATTCCATGACAATCGATCATATTTAAAAACAATGGTGTTTTGGAATATTCAAATATAAAGACAATCAGCAAAGAGTTGGCAAAAGACCAACAAGTCAGTGTACTTCCTTACAACTGACATACCCAGCTCATTTCCTAGACGTGAAGATGTGACTATGAGTAAAGTTTAAGACTTAAAAAAAGACAAGTCAGAGAAAGACAACATAAAACCAACTCTCAAAATGTACTGAAAAGAAATACAAGTTTCTATGCTTTATGTATTTTAGGTTTTATATTTTGTTAAATTATCAGAATACTGAATGGTAAGTACTTTTCAATCACACATATGAGGTGAAGTTTTTCTGGTTGACTACCTGCTGCCGCTGAAATCGTGGTGGTAATGACTTCTGAAACTGTTTGAAATAGCCAGATAATACAGCAGGTCGGGGTTGAGACCCTGATTCAGGTTCTGCTTCCTGTACCACTTGTGTGGTCTCCTTTTCACTGCGATTGCTGTCTTGTCTAGTGAAAACTGGTTCCTCTTCTGCTCAAAGAAATAGTGAAAGATAACCCTATCAAACACATGTATTTTTGTACTGTGAAATGAGGTACAATATACTTTAAAGCAGATAAGGATCCCCATAATACCCCAGATCTTCACTTTGTAACCTAATATTGAAAACCAATAACAGAATTAGATTCTCGAAACAGATAGTCATGAAGCTGTATACTCTAATGAGATCCCAGATCTAAATCTTTCATTTACACAAAAATGTATCTGACAGCTGCCATTTATTTAAGTAAATATTAACCCGATTCTCAATATTTACATGTTATGGAAACCAAGTGATCTATGTACATTAAAACAAAAAACAAAACAAAACAACAACAACAAAAACCCAGTAAGAGTCAAGTGTGGTAGTGCATGCCTTTCAACCCAGCACTCAGGAGACAGAGGCAGTCACATTTCTGAATTTGAGGCCAGCCTAGTCTCCACAGCGATTTCTAGGCCACCCAGGGCTACATGTTGAGACCCTGTTAAACAAAAACCAATGCATCTAAAAAAAAAAAAAAAAAAAATGAAGAAGACCCCAGAGTAATCACTAGCTATGCTGAAACAAACTCATTCATAAGGGGGACAGGTATTCCTATTAAACCTCAGACATAAATGTTATTACCCCAAGGAAATCCAGTTCCATATAATCTAGAAAATACCATGTCAAAAGTATATTCAAGGACCTGCTTCCAATTTCCATCAATACCAAATAAAGTAGAATAAATAAATTAAATATAAAACGTGGGCAGGGTGTCATACCTTTATTACAATTGTTTTCACTTTCTTGCTTTTCTTTCATAGGCTCTACAATGGGCTCTTGGGGTTCGATTTTCTCTTCTTTCTCCTTTTCCTTCAACTCACCCTCTTTTTCCTGTTCTCTCATCCTTTGTAGTTCTTGTTCCTTTTCTCTCTGTTGTTCTAACTCTCTCTCTTGCTGTCTTGCCTTCTCCATTTCTCTCTGTTTTTCCTGCTCTTTCTCAAGCTCCCATTCCCTCTCCTGTTCTTTTTCAAGTTCTCTTTCCCGTTCCCGCTCCTTCTCTCTCTCCTTCTCTCTCAGCTCCTCTGGAGATGGCTGCTTTTCTAGGATGCCGAGCTTCTCATCCAGCTGTTTCAATTTCTCTGCACATGCTGCCTTCCTTTGCTCCTCCATTCTTCGCTCTTCCTCCTCACGGCGTTTACGAGCACGCTCCACCGCTGCAGATATTTCAGACTGTTGTTTTCGTCTTTGCTTCCATATTTCATCATTATCAGGCACTGGAGGCTTTGAAGGAAAGGGGCCTTGTCTTCCGGGTACTTGTCGGTCTGGAGGTGGGGGATGCTGAAAGAGTAAGACAGCAGATGAAGATGAGATTGTGGTTTTTGAAATAATTTGTTTTACGTCTCTGTGTGTGTGCGCATGTATGCACATGTGAACAAAGAACAACTTGTGGGAGTCAGCTCTCTTACTATTCTGCTGTATGGAGTCTCCAGAGTGAGCTCACGTTGTAAGGTTGGCGGTAAGCACCCTTACTCACTGAGCCATCTCACCAGCCTGTTAGCTGTTTGTGACCAATAACGGGTACCATAAACATGGAGGAGATGGGACGAAGGGAAGAAAGGAAAGAAAAGCAAGAAAGACACTTTTCCTGTCAAAGTATACACATTAAAATGAAAAGAAATAGAGTCAGCAAGATGACCATGGGGGGGGGGGGGGGGGGAGTAAAGGCACCTGCTGCCAACTCTAACAACCTGTCTAATCTCAGGTCCCACAATGTAGAAATAGAGAACTGACTTTCCAAACTTGAACTCTGACCTCTGCCATGTGCACAAACCTCATGAAATTAAAAACAAAACAACCAAGAAGAAACACCATGTAAAGTATCAAGGCTAGAAAATCTTCCAAATTAGGAAGAGAAAAATTATTTAGGTCATCAAATACTGAGTGAAATTTATTTTTGGCATTACTACTCACTCAGTTTATGCTAAGATAAAAAGCACAATGAATTTAAAATTACTTAGAGATAATAGAAATTTAGGTGTATGCTTTAGTAGTAGTTAGCAGACAAAATGTCTTAGAAGGGGGAGTGTCTCATGGAGAAAAAAAGGCCCACATACGTAAAATGACAGCACACCAAAAGTATGAACAAGGAAGGAGCAGAGTCAGAAAAGCAAGGAACAAGATGGAGAAGGTAGCTGCTAAAGAAACTGCCCTAAAGAAAATTTCAAAACTCAATCTGGAAAGAGAGATTTACAACTGTATCCAGCTGAATGAAGAATTAGAGGATCATGTGAGTGAGAATTTTCATTAATGTTTTCAAATGATGACTAAAAGGTTTAATAACTAAAATGCTGGAAATTATGCAAAGATAATGAGAAAAAGCACATGAAGGGTTAAACCATAAAGAAACAAAACAAACCCTAAGATTTTCAACATACATAAAGTTTCCAGGAAAAAGAAATACTGAATTAATATAAAGAATAAAAAAAATAATAAATCTCTTTCCATTGTTTCATCTAAGGCTCAGAGACAAGCTGAAAGGCTAGATGGAATTTTCTAAGAGGACACGATATACACGGGAAACTTATTTGGATCACTCTTCTACTCTCACCCACGACCTTCAAATACCTGAACCCTAACAGTGTTTTGCCTGTCCTGGAATTTTCACTGAAGCAGAAACATGTCTTTCGCACCCTTTTCTTCACTTTCTGTAATCCTCTGGAGGTTTTATTTTGTGGCAGCTAACACCATTTCACTGGTGCTTAGTATTCCATTACAGGTATAGGAAACTATGACAGTACACACTAAGTCGCTCTTAGCACTCAAATATAAGAGTTATAAACACACAAGTCTATATATTATCATCCTCTTGAATAAACAGCTAGCAGTAACACTCTCAAGTCATACATTTCTTTAGCCAGAAACTGCCAAGCTGCCTTCCATACTGTTCATAAGGCTTACAGATGTCAAAGCACTGTTCAAGTGAGAGTGATCCTGTATCCTCAACACTCCATGGTATGATGAGTGCACAGAAAGAATATCGTTGTGCTTTAAATTTGCATTACCATCATTATTATTAAAGATACTGAAAAACTTTTCCATGTGCTCACTGACCACTCACATATCTTCTTTGTAAATGTGTGTGTATATAATGTGGTTTTTATATACATGCAAGTGTTCATTACTTAAGAGCACACATGTATGCAGATGTCAGAAAACCTCAGGTGTCATTCTTTGTCCTGCACTTTATTTAAAATAGGTGTCATTGTTGTTCATTACTATGTATAATACAAACATCTATGCATGTGTGTACCATATCCTCATGCCTGTATACAAGTACTTTACTTGCCATGGCTTATCTCCTGAACCACATTCACACATTTTTCTTTCTGAAGCTAAAATCATTTGCTGAGCTATGTGCCTTATTATAAAATGATTTTTCTTAACATAGTTTAGTGTAAGTTCTTTGTTAAGACTAATATTTAGAAATCTAATTTATTAAAGAGGGAATAGATGTGTATGTAAGTTCATACAGAATAGTGGTGAACTCATGACTCATGCAGCTAAGTTTAAATAACCTATTAACAGAATTTTTCTATAATGGAGAACAAAGAAATAGAGCAGATGATGCAAGAGAATGAAGAGCAGGTAAGGTGCTACATGGAGACAGCTTGTTTTTCTTAAAAGTCAAGAAATAACGCTATAGTAGGTGACAGGACTGACTGCAGAGAACAAGGGCTGTACTTAGAAGCAAGGACAGCAGGAACGAAGACTATGAGCAGCTATCGGCTGAGTGCTTCTCATTCCTTAGTGAGATGCACTTGATAAGAACGATGGACCAGACCGAAAACATGCAAGCCGCAAAGTGAATAATATACAATTGTTTCATGAACGTTATGAACATACAGTACTACTCCATCAAAAGAAAACTAAATAAAAACAAACATAGCATACTATATACCCACACTTATCTAAAATCTACCTGTTGTGCAAGCAACTTCGGAGGTGGTGGCAAGTGTGAAGATGGGCCACGTTCCTATAATGAAAAATAAGAGATTAAAAAATTACCCTAAATATTTAGGACCACAGTGTAATAATTTTCTCAGTGAGTGTACAAGATTGTTCAAAGTGAACCCATCAGCTCTGTCTTATTTAGTAAAAGTACAACAGTCACTGTAAAGTTACTTGTTACAGATACACTCAGCTACTTTAGTACAATAACAAGGAACCCACGACGAACAGTAAAAATTTCTTTCAAGATTGCATGCTTGTTCCTTTTAGTTTACCAATGGGTATGTTCCTCCATCTGTTTAATACAAATTCAAATATATGCCACCTATACAATGATCCCTGAATAAGAATTACATTTCTTGAATTTATGCCCTCCTCTCTTACAGTTTGTAATGCAGCTACTGCCAAATCATCTCAACTCAAATGAGATCAAAATATACTTGTTCCCCACATATTTCTCGTTCACAATCTTTTCCAGAATAAATCAAGAGTTGTAAGTCTCCATTTTCTTTATGTAGGACTTCTCTACAAAGACAGTGTATTCTCTCTCACACAAGTACCAACATTTGTAAAACATTCAGTAAATGGTAAAGCATCTCATTTTATTTTGAGAAAACATCTCTCTACTTTGACCTGACTTGATTAACAAGACAAGTAAGTGAAGCTTCAGTTTTGGCTTAATAATTTTGGCCACCCTATCAATAATTTCATTTATCAAGCAATAAAAACAGCAAAGGTTCAAGCTTACTTAAAAATAAAGGAACACATAGTCCAGTCAAGTACTATGACACATGTCTGACAGCTCAGCACCCAGGAGGGGAGAGGGAGGAGGATTGTAAGTTTGAGGCCAGCCCAAGCTATAGACCTTTTTTTCAAAGAAAACAACACAAAATTACTACCAGCAAACCACACCACCCCTTTCTCAAGTCCCTCCAATGTTGATTGTAAGATCAATTCATCCAAAGTATGGGTAATGACAAGAATCTGCACAGCCCACACGAACCTGATTCAGTGGAGGTCCCTTCCCATAAGGACTTTTTGCTACTGGAGGCTGAGCAGGTATCTGAGAAGACGATTTAGTGCTAGAAGCGTCATCTATTTCTTTTCGGTTTTCTGTGTTTTCAGGTGTTTTTGAACTTTGATCCTCACTGAAGAATCAAAATGGAGAAGAAATCAGAGGAAACAAGAACTAAATCACACGCAAATGACTTTTCTTTGTGTAAAAATGTTTTCTGTATGATTTCAGGGGAAGAACATGTAAAAGGCAATGAACGATAGATTTGTGATGTTAATTCATTCAATAATATATATAATGTCTCCGTAGTGGCTTGAGACTAGTTAGTTCACATTACTGAAGTGTAACTAAAACAGCAGTACACCAGGCTACTCAAATTGAATACTCATCTGTGATGTAAATAAATCTAATACACAATTTTGTCTTTGGTCTGCTCAAAATATCCCTTGACTATAAATAAGTGATAATGAAATCATTGACTATACTGTAATTTATTTTGGTTAAGTAAGAAAGATAAAATTAGTATATTAAAAAAAAATTCAACACATCACAGGTATCTTACAGATGGTTGATCAACTACAGTATACTACAATGCCATGTCTGAGAAAATTACATTTGGGCAAGTAAAAGCCCAACTTTTTTTTTTTTTTATACGTTAACCTATATTTCCCTTACTTGGATGCCCTTCTAAGAGTAATAAAACAGATATAAACGCCCCCATTTTCCAAAGCACTAATGTTCCTTCCTAAGCTTTTAAGGAATAAAAAATAATGGATGAATGAATAAAACAAGAACCCTAAGCAATTAAGTAGTCTAAGGAAAATGAAATTCTATTAAAAAAACAAATGTGTATAAATGAAATATCTTTCCACAAACAGCTCTGGTTATATCAACAAATCATACTGCCAATAGCAAAATGTCACAAGTTACCTGCTGTTCTCTTTAGGACTACTACTTCCTTGCTCATCGTCATCACTGAAATTCAGCTGTTCTGTATAATCTACTTCCATCTGGGCACCTGTTAAAGAATGAAAACTTAGATGGACCTCATATATAAAATACCAACTGTGCCAACCTAAAACACCTGCCATTTAAGGTGCTTAATGAACTTTGCTTCTTACCTGCCCAACCTTCATCAGCTTCAGCATCTAGGTTATCAAATTTATCAAGCTCCTTCAGTTCTGATGCACTGAGGATGGATGGGCGTTCAGGCTCAGAAGCCCAAGAAGGAGGAGGACCTCTTCCTCGAAGGCCTCTAATGATTGGGAGGGCACAAAAGAAAAAAAATGGACAAATTTTAATTATATACAGTTGAGAGTATTAAAACATTGGAATTTAGTTCATTTCAATTCAACATTAGTATTTTCGTTAGCGAGATATACACTGGCCATTACATGACTATAGAGAACCATTAATATATAATTAGTAGCTTAAATAGCTCAAAAGTTTTTTATTTCAAAATGCATAATTAGTAACATTACTTAAGAGGATGCTAAAATTCCCACATTAAGCACAGAAAAGAATGGAGTGACTAACATGGCACGAAAAGGAAAAATAATTATCATTTGTTTTATGATGACTTCCTGTTTTCAGAATTATATGACAGTCTTTTTGTTTGCTTTGTTTTTTCAAAACAGGGTTTCTCTGTGTAGCCCTGGCTGTCCTGGAACTTGGAGCTCCACCTACCCCTGCCTCCAGAGTGCTGGGACTAAAGGCTTGCATTAAATTGCCCAGCTACTATTTTAGTTTTATCTTTCAAGAGGTAGCTAATTATTTAATAGCAATTGTACTTTTGAGAATAGAAAAATGAATATTCAATGTTCAAAAAATCTTAATAAGTACAAATGCCTTGTAGGCTTTAAGTCTTACTTGTTTGCTTCAGATAAAGAAGGTGGGAACCTCATTGGACCATGTAGAGGAGGATATGCCATCCTTGGGTACTGCTGAAACATCTGGATAAAAAAAAAAAAAAAAAAAAAAAAAAACCAAGAAATTTAATAACTTATGACATACAACTTCAGTTTGAATAGCTCTTAAAATGTAACAAAGTATGATTGAAGCAAAAAATATAATTAATAATTGTCTGCTAACATAGATCACCACTCATTCTCACTAACAAACCATTTACAACAGTGATTCCAGAAAGTCTTTTTGTTTTGTTTTTAAGGCAGCATTCTCACTATGTAGCTTTGGTTGACCTGGAACTTGCTTTAAAACGGCTAGTTGGTTGTGAACTAAGAGGTCTGCCTGCCTAAAAGACATGTCCCCTTCATATACCACCTCCAGAAAATCATAACACATAAGTATTAACTAGGGCACATGAAGAACCTGTGTCACATTAATATAATTTTAGTTTATGTAATAATACAAAAAAATGTAAAACCTACAAATATGTAATACATGAACTCCAGAAAGCCTCATCCAGGCAGAAATTGCTGAGTAAGATAACTACAAAGACACAGTGATGAAGAGGAATTCACTTTCGATTACAGAAAGGAAAGTCATAATGGAAGTTAGGGAAAGAAGGAAGGGAGCATCCTGAGAGATGTTCAACTTTGCATAGAAAACAGGCTCAGTCAAGGTGGCATACATTAAGGACTGAAAAAGTCAAGATGATTTCTGTGGGATCTCAGCTTTGAAAAGGTAAGCCTAAAAAGGAGGTGGGGGTGGGTTAAAAACACTGATAACTAAGGGATTCATCTATGATATGGAAGGGAAGGGTACACTCTCAAGAAGTATTCATTCATCTACAGACACATAAATCTAAAAATAATGTAAATTGTATTATCTTAAATACTCTACATGTATCCTGAACCAAATTAGCTTCTGCTAAAAAAATGTCTTACAACAAAACCAAAAATCTTTTTAGATAAGGAATTTATACTTGAAAAGGATTCTGTGTTTTTGACTATGCTGTTTTAAAGAGGTCATTCCTACTAAGAAGGACTGAAACAAGGTCAAATTAAGCACCAGCTATGATGTTTGACCAACTATGCGAGATCAACTATGAACTTTTGAGAAAATCTCTGGGGGGAGGGGATTGGTTGCAGCACCTACACTGAAAGGAGTAAAAACAGGCAAACAAATCTTTAGTTTCCATTAGCTCCTCCTTCTGATTATTCAGACTTGATTAAGTTTGTGTGCTTATGGCTTAAAATTCAGATCTTGTCATAACATTAATTGCAGAAACAATCACAAAATTCTCAGTATCTACTTGTGTTAAAAGCTGCTTGTTTTGATAATTAGTCCAACACCTTTGCAAACACAATCACAGAGGTAGCTAGCCGGTAGTGAAGCCTCCTTTCTCATCACTTTGCACTGATGCTCCTTCCAACATCCACATCTGAAGGCTCAAAAATCTACAAGCACAATTTGAAAACTAGGAAGCCAGACTGACCAGGTTAGTTTATAAAGTTTTATATTTTAACAATTATACTCTTATACTTCATTGGAGGAGTCAAGGCCAGACCCCATGCACAGTGATGTGTAACCTTCTGCCTTTAGAAAATATTTAACAAGTGATTTCCTCTGTTTTTCTGGAATGGCTAAAACATGGCAGGAAGAAGGAACAAAGTACACACAACTTGAAACAATTTTTAAAAGTCAAAAGAATGGAAGAAAAAAGAATAGGCAGAGGTATCCACGTAAAAAGATCCTTTAAAATATGAACCGATGAATTGATTATTGCCTCGATCTTAACAATGACTTAATATTTAAGAACTCATTTTCAAAATTTTAGCTGTGTTAATGGCATTTTGTACTTTACCAACCAAAAATATCCACAAATTAAATACTGTATCCAGGATTTATTTTCTAATCTAAAACCATGGAGAGTAGGCATTTGCCACTGTTTTTCTGTAAAATTTAATTTAGAAAGGCATACTACAGCATGTCTGTAACCTAAGCATTTAACAGCCTGAGATAGGACTAATTTTGAAGCCTGCTTGAACTACATACAAACCTTTGTCTCAAAAAGAAGGCACACTATAGATTTAAAAACTTAATTAAAATTTAAATAATTCTAAACTTTTTATTATTTTTTTTGCCATGAACTACCTCAGAGATAGCTTCAAACTTATAGTGCTCCACCTGCTTTTGCTTCCTAAGAGCAGGAAATTTAAGGCACCATGACTGGCTATATATACTTTTTTATTAACTCATGGATCTAATGTTGAGTGTAATGTGCTGGGAAAATATGTGATCTCTGTTAATGATAAAGCTACCTGTGCTACTGAGGCATGCGATTTACTTAACTTACTATACTTACAATTAATTTTTAGTTAGATGTTAATGAGACTAAAGACCTACACTTCCCCATTCCAATTTTCTTCTTGAATCGCATAGAAAATTCTTTCGACTGCTTTCCATGTTTAGCAATACTCACATACGGAGGCATCATAGCTCTATACTGAGAAGCAAGGGCAGGCTGTTGTCCATTCAGTTTGGCCTGTGGAGGACCACAAGCTATCCTCTTTTCTACCACTTTGAGAATATCATTTTGTTCTGATGTCATAGCCGTGCTTTCATCCTGGCCAAGTTGCTTTTCATCCTGATCAGAGGAAGGTGAGCCAGCAGACTTACCACCATCTCTCCAGCAAGCAACATCTAGGTTGGAGGACAAAATGAGTAAGAAAATATTAGTAACATAACAATGACACCAACCAACTTAAGCACATTTCAAGAAAATGTCATCAAGCAAGTAAAAGGGTGGGAGGAACCCAATGTGTAAGTCTGCTAAGTCTCTTAATGCATTTAAGGCACTCTAGAGGCATGGCTTCTGAACCAGAAAGGTTATTATACTTCAGGCTGCCATGACAACCCATCAAAGGAGAATTATCAGAACCTCTATGAAACTTTATCAGTAGTTTTGTAGTAGTTCAAAATCACTACTCTCACTTGGTCTATTGTCAAATAGTCATGTTTCAATGTATCTCAGCATTCTAGAGGGAAGGAATGTAAGGTACAATTCTACAATTCAGAAGAGTTGATGGAGATGCTCACACCCATTCATTTTTAGTCAATTATTACTAGTTAATGAGCCCAGGAGAGCAGATTCAGTGTCAATATCTTGTTTAAAGTCTTTAAAACCAAGTAAAACCACTCTGTGGTTTTAAGGAAACCTTGAACAGACTATTAAAAGAGACAGATATCCCCCAGTCCAGAAAAAAGTCCAATCTTTTCCATTAGCTTCCATCACTTATTTTGGGGAAGACATGTCATGAGCAGTACCAACAAAAGGGGCCTGTGAAAGAATCCCTTAGTCACAACTTCCAACAAGGCCTCGTTTGGATTCCTATCCTTCAGGAATAGTGGAAGGGCATCTGTTGGGTTCAGTTTGTAGACTCAAGCTGCCACATTTACTAGGAGGCAATAGGTAACTTTGGGTCAATATTTAACCAACTGCAGAACCAACTGACACAACTTCTAATATGATTAACTGATTATGAAGGTAAAACAATAAAAATATATGATATATTTAGGTTTGACAAGAAATAGGCTAAAATGTGAAAAGCCATATAACATTAAAAATATGGACCTATGTATGGGCTGGAGAGATGGCTCAGAGGTTAAGCTTGTTCGTCCAGCGGTCCTGAGTTCAATTTCCACGAACCACATGGTGGCTCATAACCACCCTCTTATGGCCTGTAGGCATGCAGGCAGAACATGTATACATAATAAATAAATAAAAATATTTTAAAAATATAGACCTATAATATGTCAGTGGAATCTCATAGATATAATCTCTGTTGAAATGTTTAGTGATGACACTATGAAGTTAAAACATTTATTATGTCTCTCAAACATTTTATATTTCTTTTTTTAGTTTCTGCTTTATAACACACATAAAATATCCTTCACTATCCAAAATAACTTATTTCCCAGACTTTGGGAGGTTGAGGCAGATGCATGGATGTGAAGAGGAGGAAAGGGAATGAACAGGGCAAAGACAAGGGCAAAATGATAAAATATTATTTACATAGAAAATACCTGGACATCTGACAAATTTTAGTTTAGTAAGTTAGATATAATTATACATTTCCAACAAGCTCTAGTTACAATGGTACTACGGGCACAAAAATCCCATTTTTTTTAATTTAAGAAAATACTGATTTTATTATGTGTTAGGTGGATATTTTTTTTAACTTTTTTTTAATAATTTTTTATTTCTTCAAGTTACATCTCAATCACAACCTCCTCCCTTAGTGAATATAAAGTACTAGTCTCTAGAAAGTAGGCAAGTCATATACAAGAGTATACACCAGGTAACATCACAAGATAAAACATGTTGTTGAAAGCATTCTCACTTGGTGGGCGTAAACTAGGTCCAGGTCCATAGTTTTCATCATTTGTTTCCTTTTCTTTTTTTTCCTGATCTCCAGCTGCCTGCAGACTGGGAAATTCCTGCTGAAATTGACTATTCACTTGGATTCCTAAAAATTTTTCAAAGACACACTTAAGAAAAATTTTATAATGAAGATAATTCAAGCAACCCTCCCAGGATAGAGCTCTTGCTTCATTCTGATGAATTATTAATTATTCCACATTTCTAATGACTGTTTATCTCAATAAAACTATTAAATTAGCTGGGCGTGATGCCACGTGCCTTTATTCCTAGCACTCGGGAGGTAGAGGCAGATGGATCTCTGTGAGTTTGTGGCCAGCCTGGTCTACAAAGCAAGTCCAGGATAGCCAGGCTCTGTTACAGAGAAATCCTGTCTCGAAAAACAAAAAAATTAAACTGTACCTTAGCCTTTGAAAAGTTAATGAACAGCCATGAGGAGACCAAAATCTGAGAGGACCTGCCAGATATATTTCAGAGGACTCAGTGAAGATGACTGGACAAGTGAGGTGCTATTTTGTTTCTTTTATTATGACGCCTCCTACTCAAGTCCATCTTCTCTGCTAACAGTTTTAAACAACTAGTTTAAATTGGATTGTTGAAACATAGTTTCAGTAGATACCACAAGTCCCAAGCAAGGCTAATATGTTTTCATTTTATTTGTTATTTTATCAATAAATAACTAAGGGCACCTCACCATTTTTTTATGTGTCCATTTTTACAAGAAGTATAATAGCTACTGTGCTTTATGAGCATTCTCTAATTTTTTTTTTTTTACCACCCAGAAGTCCTGGCAGGATATGTGAAAAAAATTTGGGACATTTAGGAAAGGAATACAGTGTCTATATACAATGTATTTGCATTGATCAATATGTTAAGGGTACAAGCCATGTCTTTTGAGCAGTGTCTTAATACATAGATTTTTTTTAAAGGTAGAAGGTAACTTAAAAACTCTCCTTAGATTACATGACTCTTGACGATGAAATTTAACTAGCCTAATAGAGTTTTAAAGAAATGAACATATTGTTTGGCAACGCTTTTTCCCTTCATTTTCTGCATGGCTGTTCAAAAACCATCAAACCTAATCAGATCCCCCAGCTAATGTCCACTTACCATCTCCTTGCCCACCTTGCTTGTTACTGGCCCATGATTTGGGAGCAGGTGCTACTTCTGGGGGAGCTGCAACCCCAGGTTTGGGCTGTGCTGGTGACACTTCTGGTACTCTTTAAAAAAATATTAATCCATTATTTCAGATATTACATGTCAAAAAATTTTAAATGCATGTAAATTATGCATGCTAAATCTGGCTACACATTTACTAATATTAATAGATTATAGATGTTATCTCTCAATTGCCCTTGCATTGTTACCTTTAAAGTTATGGCTGTTTTCTGCTATTCATTCTACCTTTGAATAACCCAAAGACATAGCAGCTGCTTAATTTCTGTTTTGTTAAAAAAAAAATACTCGATACTGAAAATAGCCACCAATATGATGTTTCAAAGAAATCCATAAACAGAAGTGTAAGTATATGCAGACATAATAGTTTACGCTGGCATAATTCGGGGCAAAGGCTAGCCAAACTCCAACGTCAGTTGATAGATTCACCACTGCATTGCAATTCAAACAGGTAATAGCAATCTGTCTAATCCATTCTCATGAATAAAACATGATAAAAATGGTCTGCAGTCTTATGCAATCCTTGTAATATGTTAATAGTTAAAAATGAGAAGGTTATCCAAGAAACTAAAGAATGCCAGCATTATTTTTGGTGCACCCAGACTTAGTTCACTTGTTACTATAAAATAATTCTATAACCAACATTTCCTACAAAGATTGTCAAGTATATGACAAAAATTAAGCAGAAATATGGAAATTAGATAAGATCTGTACAAACAAAACAATGTAAATCCTATTAACTGCCCAATAACTTATTCAAGTTTTAAAAATTATTATTTAGCTCAGCTAATAATCTGGCACAAAGCTTGACAAACAAAAAACAAAATTTTACTGATGCATGATGACAGTACTAATTCTTGGTTTTTGCCTACATTGTAAATAATGCCTGAGACCCATGATAAAAACCAAGCAGTTTCATTAATGGAGACAGAATTTTTAGCATATTGGAATTTAGGCAACAGACCCAATTCCTTATTTTTCTTTTCTTTATATTGTTTCTTTCTGAATCAATTCCTACTCCCATTAGAAAGAGAATGCCCGATTTGAAGAGGGTGGGAGAGGAAGGAGTGTGGTACAGGCTATGTAATACAAGTAAACTTGTTGACTAGCTACATCATCTGTTCTATCGATAATGCCACTAGACTTAGAGCTTAAAGACCACAAAAATGTGTGTATACACACACATATTTGTTATATTTATTATATATTCACTTTAAAAGTTTACACACATAGATTTATAATATCTGTATCTTTTTAACTCTCAGAATCAATCGAGGACTTACTAAAGAAGAATGCTGGGTTCTACCCTCAGATAAAAGTTTGTAATAGATGTTGGTGGGCTTGTAGATTTGCTCCTTGGGTGTTTTAAGATCATTTTTCAAGTTGTTGCTAAGTAATACCATTAAGAGGTCGAAGATTTTTATCATTCTTAGAGAGATAGCAGGCATTAGATGAGGATGAAAGAGCAAGCGGACTAGTCTTTTCATTTGATGAAAGATCTCTCAGAATCTTAATTGTCATATAGTGGTTTTTTTTTTTTTTTGGTTTTTCGAGACAGGGTTTCTCTGTTAACAGCTCTGGCTGTCCTGGACTCGCTTTGTAGACCAGGCTGGCCTCGAACTCGCAAAGATCCGCCTACCTCTGCCTTCCAAGTGCTGGGATTAAAGGCGTGCGCCACCACCGCCCGGCTGTCATATAGTGTTTTACTATGTAATACAAGTGGAACCCTCAGGACACAGCAGTTACTGACAGAAGTTTCCTAAGTAGAAAGAAGTATTTAATTTTTTTAAAAACAGATTCTGACTTACTTTTCTTCTTCATGCTGCTCTTGTTTGGATGCCCATCCTGTGCCATCTTTAGGCACAATATTCACATTAGGATCATTGCCTTTGTTCTCTGCTTTGAGACTTGGGAGGTTAGCAGGTGGAGGCATCCGCCGTGAAATGCCAACTTTCCCAAGACTTTGTAACCCATGTCGAGCTGCAACTAAAAGATCAGTAACATCAATTTTCTTAGAATATCTACTGTATAATCTATTTTACTCAATGGAAGTATCTGAATAGCCCCTAATCTCAAAGTAGAGCTCTGTAAACTCAGTTTATAAACCTGCAACATAAATTCAAGGTAAAAATTAAACAAGCCACTCAACAGATAAGCCCTCTTGAGAACCAAGCAAGATCTGTCCCAAAAAACAAACAAACAACAGATTCCACCGAACTCCAACACTGCTAAAAACAAACTTCCAAAAATGCAATACTATATACTATGGGCCTTGGGAGTCTGTATGCAATGATAATGCTAGTTTTGAAATGTTTTCAGGCAATCTACTCAAAGTAAAAAACTTTATGTGTGAAGAGAAGAAAGTTCAAAGTGGTAGCATACATCTTAACTACACAACTTGGCAGGTGGAGGTGGAAATTGCTCTAAGTTGGAGGCTGGACTGATCTACACAGTTCTAAGACAGGGTTACACAGCAACAAGACCTTGTCTTAATACCTCCTAACCCCAATCAAACCACATAAAAAATATTACAGAATAAATTATGTTCACAAAACTGTAAATGCTCCACTTTTCCCTATATGTATTGACTCAAGGGACCGAAGTTAAAAAGAAAGACCTTTTTTTTGCTTGTAGCTAAACAGAGTATGTATGTGTGTAAGGCTCTTTGTCTTTCAATATGGTTTCTTTTTTTTTTAGACAGAAGGGAGAATATAAAAGTGTAATATAAAAGGTTCTGTGAGGGGCTGTGAGATGTCTCAGAGGTTAAGAATAATGGCTGTTCAGTTCCAAGCACCCACGTTTGGCAACTCACAACTGTCTGTAACCTCACCTTCATGGGGATACCATAGCTCTAACCTCTGCAGCAGCTGCACTCATGTCCACATAACCACACAAACACACACACACCTACCACACCTATACATAATTAAAAATAAAAACAAATCTTCAAAGTTCTAGGAAAGTGAAAATTTTCAATGGTAAGATATTTAATTCATACTCACTGAAAAGATGTGAACACATACAAAGGCCAATATAAATGGGCTCACCCTACTTTCTAATCAAAAGCAGTAGTTACAGCGCCACCCACATAAACAAATCCATGAACAACAAATGTTACTGGACCTACTCACCTGTTGTCTTCTGTGTTTCCAAGGACTTTCCTTTGTAAGTATTAAACAAACTGAGTGTGGCATACTTTTTCCCATCCTTTGCTTTTGTGCTCTGGCCTGACTTCTCCGACATTTCGGTGGAAACTCATCGAGTCCAAAACCTCCTGCCACACCCCTTAAAAGTAGTCTTTGTGATGCATATAAGAAAAATAAGAAATTTTTAGTATTAGCAGGCTGAAAAGCTTAAAATTCACATCTCAGGATCTTTAAAATTTTTTTAGTGGCAGGAAATGAAGATACTTGCCTTCAATACAATACACATGCCAATGATGTTTTCAAAACTTCTTTAATAGAGGCCAAGGCTAACCATGATAAACTATCATGCACTTGGCAAACACATTATTTACAACTGCTTCTAATTGTAAAATGGTATCCCAGAAAATGAGGGTTATAATCTATCCTAAAATGAATACTTCAGATATGAACCAAAAATATTCCTATATTCTGTGTAAAGTTGAAAATGTGCTCAAAACAGAAACTTATAATTAGGCAGTGGGGTGCATTGTTAAGCAGTACATAGTTTTGGAGGATCAGTTAGTATTGGAAAGGCAGTTTTGATGAGCTTCCTTGCGGAGATTAGAAATAGATCAAGGACAAAGTACACACCACAGGAGGAATAGACTTTAATTTGGGGTGAGAGGGAAGATACAGTGCTTCTTAATTAAGGCTACTTACACATTAGAGTCACTTGAGAAACTTTAAAATTGCACACTGCTGCTCATCTTCCCACTCCTGTATTAGTATAATTTTAGTGTCCAGCTAACACTAATATATAGTACGTGTTGAGATTCTATGTCATAATGAGTGTTAATATATTTGTTCCTCTTTGTCACTATATGGATTTCTTCCTGTATCATGAACTCGATGAAAATTTGCCAGTATGTTAGACTGTTGGTTTAAACATATCTCTTCACTCCCAACTCAAATACTTTTAAAAACAGAATCTCACTGTGTGACCCTGGCTGCTCTTGAATTATAGGTAGACCAGGACGTCCCTGAAACCACCTGTTTCTTCCTAACAGTGCCAGGATTAAAGTTTCTTCCCTTTCAAAATCCTCATTGATATAATTAATTGAACATATGTGTTAGTGGGTGGATGGATGGATAGATACATAGATAAAACACAAATTGTATATGTAGTTCTTTTGTTTATAGGTACATCTTTCCTAAACTATCAAAGGAAAAATAAGTATTTGATTTATATGTCTGGAGGGTTGGAGTAGTATGTAGTTCTGATGGTAGAATGTTTGTTTGTCTAGCATATCATGTAAGGTCCTGGGTCATATCCTCGGAACTGTGAAACAAGCAAACAAAAACTCTTGTATGGCACGTGTCTGATATGTCATGAGATCTTAAAATGTATGTGTGGAAAGTTGTACTATTCTTAGCTATTATGCTCTTATTCTATGGTATTTAAGCTATTGATGGTTTCTGTTGTGGAATCATCTAACCCCTGCCCTGTTTTCACACTAACTAACTATTTGTGAAAACACACAAATAGTATCTTCTTAAACTGAAATGACATGTATGAGAAATAATTTGCCCTTTTGTCCTTTTTATTAATTTAGATTTAAGTTAGGGTTTCTGTCTGACTTTTCCATTGGAGGAAATGGTGTCATTTTCCTATCATGAGTTCCATGTGGTAGTCTGATATGCCAGTCATTCTAAAACTTTTAAGTTAAAGTGTCTTTATTAAGTAGACAATTTACTAAGACACTGCTACTTGCAACCACTCAGATCAACATTAGGCTGAGGAAGCCCGCAGTAAATGCATATAGTCTGACATGGGCTTGAGCAGGTGAAGAATGCAATGTCTTAATACACGTGGAAAGTTGGCACAGGCTTCCTTTGGTTGGAGTCAGACACAAACGGGCAACTCCAACTTCCTCATCCCAGATGTTTACAGTAAGACACCACTTGCCTACAGAGACCTCCTATGAGATCAGCTAACTCTCCAACCCCACCCCATACATAAAAGAGCTGAGGCTCGAGTTGGTGCCACTCAGAGTGTCTATTATTTCTTCATTCCCTCACCACCCTAATCAAGTTTACAGACCCAAGGTGTGCAGGTGGCAGCACTGTGGGACATTGTACCACATGAAATAAGTCAGAAAGAAATGAAATAACACAGAAAAAGTAACACCAGGAATAATAAAGAATCTCATTTATGTGTAGAAAAGTCAATCAACTAATACACAGAAACAGTGAAAAAAATCCTTAGAAGGAAGTAGAGAGAGGGAGGAAACTGGTGAAAAGGAAGAGCCTTGCAACTGGACAGTATGAGAATTACAATTAAAAGGAGAGGACTGTATACTGCAAATTTAGTAAAAACCTAGGTGTGGAGTGGGGTGTAATCCCAGCACAGAGAAGAAGGAAACCATGAGTTCAAGGTCATCCAGTCACACACAGTGAGTTCCATGCCTGCAGAGGAGTGGGTGTTGGTTGACAAATAACAATAAAGAAGCAAGGTGTACAGTGAGTTACTTAACTCCAGTAGTCATTTGGTGTTTACCAAAGCAGTACAATGTACACTTCAAATACAAACAAAAACTGAACTTTAAAAAGGCAAAACAAAATTATTCCCATAAATTATGAAAAAATTCAAAATACAAACTAAAGAATTGTTTCCAGAAAGCCATAAAGCATTGGTTTTACATAAAGCAAAGTAAAAGCTTCCATGTTAAAACGAATTTTTGTATAGTTAAAATTCTGTAAAGTGTCTTTCTAAATATACTCTTCAATAGTTCTTTCCACATAAACTGTAGAAAGTATACAGTTAAAAAACAGACAAAGAAGCCGAGTGTGGAGGCACATGGATCACCATAAGTTCACTGGTCTACAAAAGTGAGTTCAGGACAGCCAGAATTACACACAGAAACACTGTCTTGAAAAATCAAAACCAAAACAAAGCAAAAAGGACTGGGTGGGGAGACCAAGGATCCTTGGAATACTAGAATAAATGAAAAAAATTTTGCTTTCAGCAGCTACAAGTCACTCAATTTTGTTTTATATTATCAACTATGCTGGGAAGAGGTGGAAGATTGTTATAAATAATATGGCAATAACAATCAAATCAAAGATAAGGTCAAACTATATAGTTCCACAAATATAATTTCTTTGTTGTTTTAAGATAAGGTCTCCCTATTTAGTCCTGATTGTCCTGGAACTCCCTATATAGAGCAGGCTAACATTGAAAATCACAGAGATCCTTCTGTCTCTGCCTGGACCTGGCCTTATGCAAATAGAATTTGTAAAAACACAGGGAGTGGTGGCACACACCTTTTAATCCAGCACAGGGAAGAAGAGGCAGACAGATCTCTGTGAGTTCAAAGCCAGCCTGGGACTGCAAGGAAGGCTCTGTTACACAGAGAAACCCTGACTTAGTGGAGCTGCCATGTAGGTCCCTAGTGCAAGAGGAAGCTCTTAGTCCTCATATGACTGCTGAACTGGGGGAAGATGATATATAGGGTCACCCCACTCTGGAGGAGGATAGGTGGGAGAGGGTAGGAGGGTGAGACCAGGAGGGGTGGGAAAGAAGGCACTATGATGGAGATGTAACTTGAAGTAGTAAGTGAACATAAAAAAAAACCCCAGAAAACAAAATTAAAGTTGACTCTTGCCTACTTGCTTTCTAGTGTCTTGCTTCTAAAAAGTTTAGGGAGCACCTTGCAACTATCAATCAAGTCAAAAACTTCACTCAAACAACATTCACATGAGCCGAGTACTACTGACTTGTTTAGAGATGAAGCTGGTCATCAACAGAACCCAAGACACTCAAAAAAGGTGCCATCAAGATTTGGTTTTAATTTTGGATTACTATTATGAATCAAGGAATCACAGTGTGGTGGTATGGCCTCCATATACTCATGTGTCTGAGTGCTCGGCCCATAGGGAGTGGCAGTATTAGGAGTGGTGGCCTTGTTGGAGGAAGTGTGTCACTGAGGGGGTGGGCTTTGAGGTCTCCGATGCTCAAGCTAGGCCCAGTATAGCACAAGATATAAAATACTCTGCAGATCAAGATGTAAAAACTCTCAGCTTCTCCCGTACCATGTCTGCTTGCACACTGCCATGCTTCTTGCCAGGATGCTAATGGACTCTGAAACTTGTTAGTCAGCCAATTAAATGTTTTCCTTAAAGGAGTTGCCTTGGTCATGCTCATCACACCAATAGAAACCTTAACTAAGACATATGGCTACCTAAAGTAATGATCAACACAAATAGCATAGTGACATGAAATACATAAAAACATCAAACACTGAAAGTAATTGAGTGCGGTGGCCCACACCTGTATCTCAGTATTGGAAAGCTAAAGTAGGATTAAGACTATCAATATCAGCCTATGTTACATACCAGATCTTTTCTCAAAATCAAAAACCAAACCAAAAAGACATTATCAATTGAATCTTTAAACAATTTCAATTAGTCATTTATGTGTATAGTTAGGATTTCCTAAAGAGAAAATTAGAAAAACAATGGTCCTAATGAGACTCCAGATCCAAAAGACTTAACAAAACTAAAATAGAATATTCAAAGAACTACTCCAGGGGCTGGGGATACTGCTCAGTGGTAGAGCACTTGTCTAGCTTGTGTGAAGTTCTAGGTAAGAGGCCTAGCACTACAGTGAACAAATCAACAAGACACAACAGGGGTGGGCACAGCTCGGCGGTGAAGCACTTGCCTTGGTCCTGGATCTGATTCCCAGCATGCGAACAAGCGGCAAGGCTTGCTGCTCTCAACAGCCAAAGCTCAAGCAATGCGATTTACCACATTAACAAAGTGAAAGTGGCTGGGCGTGGTAGTGCACACGCCTTTAACCCCAGCACTCGGGAGGCAGACACAGGCAGATCTCTGTGAGTTCGAGGCCAGCCTGGTCTACAAAGTGAGTCCAGGACAGACAGAGATACACAGAGAAACCCTGCCTTGAAAAACCAAAAACCAAAAACAAACAAACAAACAAAAAAAACACCAAAGTAAAAGTGTCATGTATCTCCCACGATGCAGAAAAAGTCAACATTTGTTTCTAATAAAAGCTCAAAAAACGGGGGAGCGAAGATGGCGGCGACCTACACTGACGCATTCTGAACGCGGGGAAAAAAGAGCCATAAAAAACACAGAGTTACTGGGCACTGTGCAAAAACCGGAGGGGCTAGACCCCCCCCGGGAACGCTCACAGCTCCCAAGGGACTGTTAAAAGTCCCAGGGTAAGGCTCTCCCCATCTCTCACAGACACGGAGGCCACGAAACCGGGGACTCGGGAACTCCCATTTGGAGAGGCGCCTGGTAAGATCGTTCCCAACTTACAGCAGGCAGAATCAGGGTCCACTTGGCCATAGATCGCTGTCCTATTGGGCTCCCCACACATCAGGTTGAACTTATACCCACTTAGAAAAGGTTGCGAGATAGTGGAAGCCTTAGCAAGGAACAAAGAGGGGGCTCAGCGGGTGGTCCGCAGCAGCCGCTTGTGAAACGGAGGACGGGAGGTTCCGAGAGAACGCAGGAAGCGGGGAACACAAAAGCAGGCGGGAGCGGCCAAATCTCCCACACTCAGGATAGCGCAGCTGGGGAGAGAGCACTGCTGGCAGGGCCAAATTCCCGCCAGTCCACGGCAGGTCATCTGGGGAGAGAGACAGGCGTGGGTGGGACCAGGGGTCCGTGCACCCACGGCGGAGCTGCTGGGACGAGAGGTGCACTCAGGCAGCCGGAGGATCCAGGGGATCCGCTGCTGCTCGTGAGGCAGGAGGGCGGGAGGTTCCGAGAGAGCGCAGGAAGCAGGGAACACAAAGGCAGGCAGGAGCGGCCAAATCTCACACACTCAGGATAGCGCAGCTGGGGAGAGAGCACTGCTGGCAGGGCCAAATTCCCGCCAGTCCACGGCAGGTCATCTGGGGAGAGAGACAGGCGTGGGTGGGACCAGGGGTCCGTGCACCCACGGCGGAGCTGCTGGGACGAGAGGTGCACTCAGGCAGCCGGAGGATCTGGGGCTTGGGGTACCCACGGGACCGTGGCGGCGCAGACAGGAAGGAAATCAGGCACAGGGCCCAGCCCTGTGGCGAGAAGACTTGAGAGAAACCAGAAATCGGGACCATAGCTGTATCCTGGAAAATCCAGACATATCAGGTGTGGAGCCAGACCCTGTCAGCCTCCGGGTCGGCAAACAAAGCCCACAGAATCTGTGCCTGGGCAAACAGGCCCATATCATCAGAACCATTACAGGCTGATAACTCAGAGTGCAACATAGAGAAGTCTGAATTGGGAGCAGTGAAACAATACTGGTCCATTACTCACAACCTGGGAATACGCTGCACCAGATCACAGTGCCTCTGGACATTAAAATCACAGTGACCTTGAAATCCCCCTGTAAGCAACGACAGATAGCCAAGTAACTCGTCCCCTGCACCAAATCATCCACTGTAGTTCCAAGCACAGAAAACAGACAGCTAAATGCATCCAATGGTGAAAGGTCAAAAAAAAAATAGAAATCAAGGAATTATGACTCCATCAAAGCAGAACCACCCTAGCTCATCCAATTCGGATGATCACACACCAACAGAAACACAAGAAAACATTGACAATTCTGCAGTATGGAAAGTGATAGAGTCCCTGCAAGAAGAACTTAAATCTATGAAGGAATTCAAGGAAACCACAATTCTACAAATCAAAACAAGGAACAACACCATTAAAGAGCTCCAAGCCAAGGTGATAGAGCTTGAACAGGAAAAGGAAAAAGCCATGAAAGATTTTCATACGAAAACAAGCAAGCTGGAGAAGGAAATGTACAAAACGAACAAAACCATACAAGACATGAAAATAGAAATAGAAACAATAAAGA
>CAJQZJ010028836.1:373825-391080 GCA_907164525.1 Lophiomys imhausi | reverse complement strand
ATATAAGCAAATATATTTATCCCTCTCAGGTCTCTGAGGTGGTTGAAGAATAGACAGCTAGAGTCTCATAGTTAAATTTTGAATTGTTTAGGAATCAAGAGGGTGTTATAGATCTAAGAAGATACTCTTAAAAGTGTGTTGCAAGTTAGTATGAATGTTGAGTCACATATAGACCTTTAAACTCATGGAGATTGTTAGATAGTAGAATGTTAAAGTCAGGGGCCAAATATGTATAAACTGGACATTGGGAAGATATACTGGGCCATTTAACTCTCATAAATGTGGCATATTTATATCTGTTGTTTTGTATAATACTTACTGTTATAAGAGAAGGAACCATCTGTTGGACTGAAAGGGGAAACTTCTGGGGGGAAGAGGGTGGAAGGGTGGGATAGGAAGGGGGAATAGGGAGGGTTTTGTTACTGAGATGTAACTTGAAGAAAAAAAAATAAAGTATTTAAAAAAAATTTCTGATGTCACAGTTTTACTTACCTTTTAATTTAGAATTTAGAGGATTTGGATTTTTTCATAGAGAAAATCACATAGCGTCAGAATAATGACAATTTAAATTGCTTTTCTTCTTGTTGATGGCCTTTTTGATGGACCTTTGGTACAATGCTAAACAGAAGTTGGAGACTGGATATTTCTGTATTTGTGTTTTCAATGCAAACCATCTATCCATTCACTATTTTGTACAATATTAGCTGTAGGACTTTTTAATGAAACCTTTAGTCATCACAATTCCTAGCTTGCCTTAATTATTTACCATGAATTGATTTTAAAGTCTAGTAAACATTTTTTCTCTGATATTCAAATTATGATTTTTAGTTTTCTCTTTTTGATTTGCTATAGCATTATTTGAATTTTAAAATATTAAACAGACCTGGCCTTCTTGAAGGAAAAATAAATTTGGTCACGATGTACTCATATAGAACTGATTTTTGAAAAATATTAAATTGATTTGGTAAAGTATTAACTTTTTATTTTTTTGATAAAAAAATAATGATCTTTTGTGATCATGTCCACATGGAATAATGCTCTATAATTATCTCATGAAAACAATATTTTGTTTTGATGTCAAGATCCTATGATCTCAATGTGTCCTCTCCAAATTTCAGGTGTTGTCAATGTGATGGGATCACAGCAAGAATCTGTGAGATAAACGATTTGGAGCACAGTGGCATGGCTAGACAGGGGACCTCTCAAGTTCTTTGAAGCCCAGAAGCACTTGAGTAAATCACAAATATCTGACAATGAGCATTTTATACTCATTTTGGTTTGGATTTGATATGATTTTAATTGAGCCCTTGTTGTTATCCTTAGAAATATAAGTATTTAGCTTGTTCAGACATAACAGCAGTCCTCAGTCAAGAGACATTTTTAAGTGATGGATTTTTTTTAAGATTATGGATCTTAGCATGATATTAACATGAATACTTGGGGAGAGCCAATCAAGTAAAGGCTGTGGTTCAATAGTGATATCTTTGTGTGTCAAGTTGGCAAAGTGTCAGGTGTGCTGACACAAATTAGAGTCATAGAGTCAGTTGAAGAATAGCCTCTATTAGAGTGTTCTGTTAGCATGTGTGTGGGGGCCGTTTTCTTGATTAATGATGGATGTGAGAGGGTCTAACCCACTATGGGCTGTGCTACCTCTAAGTAGGTTGTCTTGGTCTGTATTAGAAAGTAAAATGAACAAACCATGGAGAGCAAGCCAGTAAGAAGAATTCTTGTAATGCTTTGGATTCATGTCCTACCTCCAGGCTCTTGTCTTCAGTCCCTGCCCTTAATTCCCTCAGTGACACATGGACTTTGATATGGAAGTGAAGATCAAACAAACCCATTCTCCCCCGCCCCCCAACTCACTAACTTGCTTTGGGTTACAGTAGTTACTGCAGTAACATAAAGTTAAGACAGTTCTGTCCAGCATTTGTAAGAGTTTAGTAGATTTTGCATTGGCAAAATTCTAACCCTAGGGTTAGGTAAGGGTTAGACTCAAAGCTTTGATAGAGTCAATTTATTCAGCCATTCTAGTCAGGGCTTTTCTTTGTAGAAAAACTTTAAAAATTCAATTTAATTACTAAATATATGTGGTCTTTGAAGCTATTTGTTCCCTTCATTTAAGTTATTGAATTTATTTGCACATGATTTTTAGTACATTATGCTATTTTCCTTTTAGATTTGTAATGCTTGTGGAAACACCTCCTCCTCTCATTTCTGCATTAGTAATTTGTGCATTTCCTTCCTTCTGTTCCTTGAGCTAGAACTTTATCACTTTTCCTTATCTTCCCTAGCAACAAATTTCTCTCTCTTTTTTTTTGTTTCTGAGATTCTAAGTTTTTTTTCCTTGTAGATAACTTTTATTTTTGTTCTTACATGATTCTTTCATGTTCTCCTTTTTCAACACTTACTTTAGCTTCCTTTCATTTTTTTTTCCAGTTTCTTATGGTAGAATTGTTTCTATGGTTTCTTATGGTGAATCAACAATTAGTTGGGTCATGTCTTTTTTTTTTTTGTTTTTGCTTTTGTTTTGTTTTGTTCAAGACAGGGTTTCTCTGTTTAATAGACCTGGCTATCCTGGACTCACTTTGTATACCAGGCTGGCCTCGAACTCCCAGAGATCCACCTGCCTCTGCCTCCCGAGTGCTGGAATTAAAGGCATGAACCACCACGCCTGGCAGGTCATGTCTTAGAGTTTCTATTGCTACAAAGAGACATACTAATCATGGCAACTCTTATAAAGGAAAACATTTAAATGAGGATGGCTTACAGTTTCAGAGGTTTAGTCCTATATTGTCATAGCAGAAAGCATGGTGGCATGCAGTCAGACATGGTGCTGGAGAAGGAGCAGAGAGTTCTATGTCTTGGTCCACAGGCAGTAGAAATGGATTCCACACTAGACCTAGCTTGAGTATCTGAGGGCTCAAAGCCTACCCCCAGAGTAACATACTGCCTCCAACAAGGCCACTCCCCCTAACAGTGCTATTCCCTATGGGCCAAGCATTCAAATACACAAGTCTATGGAGGCCATTGCTATTCAATGCTATTGAATGACCTGCTATTCACAGGTCATATTTTTGTTTTTTGAAAATCAATCGAGATTCTAAGATGGCAGTGCACAGTCCACACTGTTGTAATTAACAGAGGCTCAGTAACTGCGGAAAAAGCAAGAGGATACACAACTGACCAAGAACCACCCATGACCCATGTCTGTGTTTCCCCGGACAGAAGAGGGCCTTTCCATTACAGAGACACTCATATTTCTGGCCAGTGTCTGCCCCCCAGCCCTGCAAACCTTACCAAGGTCGTATCCCGGCTCCCAGTGTGGCAGGGCCCCAGCGCCTTACCTCCAGGCACTTCCTGTTTTCCCTAACCCTAACCAAAGAGAACTCCTCTGAGGGGTCGCCCTACAAGCCCCAGGGTTGTTTTCCCTAGCTTCAGGCCTTCAGGTCCTTCCAGCATCCAGAGAGAGATTCTCAGAGAGGTCTTCCTCCATGTCCCGGGGATATTCACTCAGGCCTCTGACTTTCAAGCACTTCCAGTGACCCAGATCAACTGCTTAGCACCAGAGACACTCAGCCAGGCTTTTGGCCTCCAGGTGCTTTCAGCAACATGGAGAGGGTTTCTCTAAAGGTCATGTATCTAGTCCCAGAGACACTTGGCCAGGCTTCTGGCCTCTTGGCACCTCTATACTCATGGAAAAGTTTCTCTTAGAAGTCTTCCTTTGAGTCCGAGGGACATTTTCCCACGCCCTTGGCCACCAAGCATGTCTCTGAGAGATCTTCTCCTAGAGACCATCTGCTGAAACCCAGGGTCACTTGCCCTCAACTTCAGGCCTTCTAATTCTTCCCTGCATCTAGAGAGAACTTCTCTGAGGGATCATTCTCCAAGTCCCAGGGATGCTTGCACTGACCTCATTCTTCTAGGCACTTTCTGTATCTCTGACAGAGCTTCTAACAGAGATTCTCTGAGAGGTCATCCCCTGGAATCCCAGGGAAGCAGGGCCCTGTATTTGGCCTCCAGGTGCTTCCTGCTTCTCCAAGAGGATGTTTCCCAGCTTCAGACTTCAATCTGCATCACTAAAGCCCTTCCTAAAATGACCCTTTGGATTTTAGGATCATATTGGATCATACTAGAATATCCAGCCTCGAGATCAGGACTCTTTCCTGGGCACCAGGAACAGTCAGCCGATGACAGGGGCAACCAGATGGCTAAAGGCCAATGAAAGAACACAATCAACAAAATATAGAGCAATATGACACTACCACAACCCAGGTACCCTAATACAGAAAGTTCTGATCATCATAACACAGCGGAAACACAAGAAAATGATGGCAAATTTATGCTTATGAAAATGATAGAGGCCTTAAAAGAGGAAAAATAAATCCCTTAAAGAATTTCAGGAAAACACAATCAATCAGATAAAGGAAATGGATAAAATCCTTAAAGGAATGCAGGAAAACACAAGAAAGAAAGTATAAATACCTTTAAGAAATACAGGAAAAAATAATAAAAATTAAGAAGGAAATGCATAAAATGATTCAAAACCTGAAAACAGAAATGGAAGCAATAAAGAAAACACAAGCTGAGAAAATCCTGGAGATGAAAAACCTAGGAAAGAGAATAGGAACTACAGACACAAGCATTACCAACAAGATACAAGAGATGGAAGAGAGAATTTCAGGCATAGAAGATTCAATTGAAGAAATCTGTCCAAGAAAATGTGAAATATAAATTTTTTTTGCTATAAAATACCAAATAAATCAAGGACACCATGAAAAGAAAAAAATTAAGAATAATAGGAATAGAAGAAAGAGAAGACTCTCAACTCTAAGGACCAGAAAACATCACCAACAAAATCATAGAACAAAATTTATCCAACCTAAGAAAAAAGATGCCTATAAACATATAAGAGGCTTACGGGACACCAAATAGACAAAACTACAAAAGTAACTCCTCCTGTCACATAATAATTGAAACAGTTCAAATAGAATATTAAAAGCTGCAAGGGGAAAATGTCAAATAACTTATAAAGACAGACACATCAAACTTCTCACCAGAAATTCTAAAATTGAGAAGATCCTAGACAGATACCTTCAAAACCTTAAGAGACCACAGATGTCAGCCCACACTGCTTTACCCTGAAAAACTTTCAATCACCATAGATGGAGAAAGCAAAATATTTCACAATGAAACAAAATTTAAATAATATATATCCACAAATCTAGCCCTACAGAAGATACTAGAAAGAAAATCTAACCAAAGAAGGTTAACTTCACCCAGGAAAACAAAACAACACCAAATAAACTAAACTACAAAAATAACTCTTCTGCAGCAAAACCAAGAAATGAATCTCACAAACACAAAGTAACGCCAACACAACACAATGACAAGAATTAATAAATCACTGATCATTCATCATCAATGGACTCAATTCCCCATTGAAAGGATAGACAAACTGAATGACAACTGGATCAGGAAAAAAAGAAAGAAATCAAAGACTTCCTAAAATACAACGAAAATGAAGGTACAACATTCGCAAACTAGAGGGACACAATTAAAGCAGTGCTGTAAGGAAAGTTCATAGCACTAAGTACCTTCATAAAGAAATTGGATACAAAATTAATTCAAAAAAATCAGAAGCCCTTCTTTATACAACAAATAAATGGGATGAGAAAGAAATCAGGGAAACAACTCTCTTCACAATAGCCACAAACAATATAAAATACCTGGGAGTGGAGTAACTCTAACCAAGCAAGTAAAGGACCTGTACAACAAGAACTTCAAGCCCTTGAAGAAAGAAATTGAAGAGGCCATCAGAAGATGGAAAGATCTCCCATGCTCATGGATAGGTAGGATCAACATAATAAAAATGGCCATCCTACCAAAAGCAATATACAGATTCAATGCAATTCCTATCAAAACACCAACACAATTCTTTATAGACCTGGAAAATCTATTCTCAATTTCATATGGAACAACAAAAAAACCAGAATAGCTACATCAATCCTGTACAATAAAAAAACATCTGGAGATATCACCATCCCAGATTTCAAGCTGTACTACAGAGCAACAGTAAAAAAACCAGAATCGTACTGGTATAGAAACAGACCAGTGGATCAATGGAATCGAATTGAAGACCCAGAAATGAACCCACACACCTTTGGCCACCTAATTTTTGACAAAGAAGCCAAAACCACACAATGGAAAAAGGACAGCATTTTCAACAAATGGTGCTGGTCCAACTGGATGTCCACTTGTAAAAGAATGAAATTAGACCCATACTTATCACCTTGTACAAAACTTAAGTCCAAGTGGATCAAAGACCTTAACATAAGGCCAGTCCTAGGTGGTTGAAGAATAGATAGCTAGAGTCTCATAGTTAAATTTTGAGTTGTTTGGGAATCAAGAGAGCGTTCTGGATCTAAGAAGATGTTTTTAAAATTGTGATGTAAGTTAGTATGAAAGCTGAGTTAGATAGAGAACTTTAAACTCATGGAGATAGTTGGATAGTAGAATGTTAAAGTCAGGGGCCAAATACACATGGACTGGACATTGAGAATGTATGCTAAGCCATATAACTCTCAGAATTGTGGCCTATTTATTTCAGTTGTTTTGTACTGCATTTATTGTTATAAGAGAAAGAACCATTTGTTGGACTGAAAAAAAAAGAATTATGCATTCTGGGGGAAGGGTGAGAGGGTAGGAGGGTGGGGCTGGGAGGGGTGGAGGGAGAGGGCTGTGATGGAGATGTAACTTGTAGTAATAAATAATCATTAAAAAAATAAAAAAAAGGTCAGTCCCACAAAATCTACTAGAAGAGAAAGTGGGAAAAACCCTCGAAATCATTGGCACAGGTGACAACTTCCTGAAGAGAATACCAACAGCTCAGGACCTGAGACCAACAATCAATAAATGGGACCTCATGAAACTGAAAAGCTTCTGTAAGGCAAAAGACAATGTCATTCAAACAAAACAGCAGTCTACAGACTGGGAAAAATCTTCACCAACCCCGCATCTGACAGAGGGTTAATATTCAAAATTTACAAAGAACTCAAGAAATTAAATGACAAGAAACCAAATAATACAATTAAAAAATGGGGAAAAGAGCTAAACAGAGAATTCACAAAGTAGGAATTCCTAAAGGCTGAGAGACACTTAAAAGAAGCGCTCAGCATCCTTAATCATCAGAGAAATGCAACTCAAGACAACTCTAAGATTCCATCTCACACCTGTCAGAATGGCTAAGATCAAAAGCTCAAATGACAGCACATGCTGGTGAGGGTGTGGAGAAAGGGGAACACCCCTCCATTGCTGGTGGGAGTGCAGGCTTGTGCAACCACTCTGGAGGTCAGTCTGGTGATATCTTAGAAAACTTAGAATAGCTCTGCATCAGAACCCAGCCATACCACTTCTGGGTATACATCCAAATGACTCCTCACTGAATCACAAGGAAGTTTCCTCATCTATGTTCATAGCAGCTTTATTTGTAATAGCTAGAAACTGGAAACAACCCAGATGTCTTTTGTTGAGGGAAGGTCTAATATTGTTTCTGATACATTGAATTCAATGCTGAGGTCTGGTTACCATCCCTGCTGAGGCATTCTCTTGATTGGTTAATAAAAGTCACTTGTGGCCAATTATCTGTGCAGAAAGAGTATAGTAGGACTTCCTGAAATCAGAACAGGAACCCTGGCACACAGAGATCCTTGCTTTTCCGCCAGGAGACACAGAGGGAGACAGACATTTGAAGAATGCTGGAAGGTAGTTGCAGCACATGTTGGCTTGGGATTAGTGATCTGGGTTAACTTAGAATAGCTAATTGAGAGTCTGCCCAGCTAAGGGCTAACCATTAAAACATTAAAAGGTCTTGGTGTGTTTAATTAATGGGGAAAAGACTGCAGCCGCTTATAGGCCCTCAGTCCAAGCAGTCCTGGACTGTTGGGATTCCAGACTCCTGGACTCCCCTGGGGCCCAAGTGAAGCTGCTGTGAAGCTGCTGTTAATTCTACTGACCTAATATAACAACTTATATAATAAACAGAGTTTAGGTTACAAGTGGTGTAGGCCGCCCTTGGTCCTAGGGCTCTTTCTCCAGGATAAGTTAGGCAACCGGTTAAGGCACTTGGGCCAGGCCGCCTGCTCCTCTGCCACGCTGCCAGCTGCTACACCGGCTTAATCTTACAGTTTATACTTACTAATAACTACATTAATTAATTAATTAATTTTCAGTTTCAGTCCCTCAACTGCAGAATGGATTAAAAAACTGTGGTACATCTACACAATGGAATACTACTCAGCTATTAGAAACAATGAAATCATGCAATTTGCAGCCAAGTGGATGGAACTAGAGAAGCTCATCCTGAGTGAGCTAACCCAGACTCAGAAGGATGCACATGGCATCTATTCACTTGTAGTCATATTTTAGCTATATAGTACAGAATATCTATACTACAACCAATGCACCAAAGGGAACATGGACATAGACTTTTTTTTTGGTTGTTTGTTTGTTTTCTCTCCCTGTCAATGAGACAATTTGCCCTAGTGGTGCTGCCTTGTAGGCCCCCAGTGTATGAGGAGGCTCTTGGCTCTCATATAACTGCTGAACTGGGGCTGGGGACTGATATGTAGGGACACTCCACTCAGGATGAGCTGATCAAGCAGGCTTCATCCCAGGGGTGCAGGGATGACTCAACAAACAAAAATCCACCAATGTAATCTACCATATAAGCAAAAAGAAAGAAAAAATAATACATGATTATATCATTAGACGCCAAAATAGCATTCGAGATAATCCAACACCCCTTCATGTTAAAAGTCTTGGAGAGATCAGGCATACAAGGACCATGCCTAAAAATAATAAAGCCAATACACAGCAAGCCAGTAGCCAACATCAAATTAAATGAAGGGAAACTTAAAGCACTTCCACTAAAATCAGAGACAAGGCAAGGCTACATACATTCTCTATATCTCAACTTAGTACTGTAAGTTATAGCTAGAGCCATGAGACATCTAATGGAGATCAAAGGGATCCAAATTGGAAAGGGAGACGTCAGAGTATCCTTATTCATAGATAATATAATAGTATACATAAGTGACCCCACAAATTCTACCAGACAATTCTTACAGCTGATAAACACCTTTAGCAAGGTGGCTGGATACAAAATTAATTCTAAAAATTTAGTAGCTCTTCTTTACATAAAAGATAAATGAGCCTGAGAAAGAAACTAGGTAAACAGCACCCTTCACAATAGCCACAAATAATATAAAATACCTGGGGGTAACTCTAGCCAAGCAAGTGAAAGACCTGTATGACAGGAACCTCAAGTCCCTCAAGAAAGAAATTGAAGAAGATATCAGAAGATGGAAAGATCTCCCATGCTCATGGATATGTAGGATCAACATAGTAAAAACGGCCATCTTACTGAAAGCAATATACAGATTCAATGCAGTTCCTATCAAAATACAAACACAATTCTTACAGACCTTTAGAGAACAATTCTCAATTTCATATGGAAAAAAAACAGAATACTTTAAACAATCCTGTACAATAAAAGAACATCTGGAGGAATCCCCATCCTTGATTTCATGCTGTACTAAAGAGCAATAGTAATAAAAAATAGCATGGTACTGGCATAGAAACAGACTGGTTAATCAATGGAATCAAATTGAACACCCAGAAGTAAAACTATATGCCTATGGACACTTGATTGTGGATAAAGAAACCAAAACTATACAATGGAAAAAGAAAGCATCTTCAACAAATGATGCTAGTCTAAATGGATGTCTACATATAGAACAATGCAAATAGACCCATATTTATCAACCTGCATGTTGGACTCATGTCCAAGTGGATCAAAGACCTGAAAATAAGTCTGGACACACTAGATCTAATAGAATAGAAAGTGGGGAAAAGCCTTGAACTCATTGACACAGGTGACAACTTCCTGAAGAGAACACCAATAGCTCAGGCTCTAAGACCAACAATTAATAATTGGGACCTCATGAAATTGAAAAGCTTCTGTAAGGCAAAGGACACTATCATTCAAACAAAACAGCAACCTACAGCTTGGGAAAGTATCTTTACCAACCCCACTTCCAACAGAGGGCTAATATCCATAATTTATAAAGAATTCAAGAAACTAAACACCAACAAACCAAATAATCCAATCAAACAGTGGGGTACAGAGATAAACTGAAAATTCACAACAAAGGAATCTTTAATGCCAAGAAGCACCTGAAAAAATGCTCAACATCTTCAGTCATCATGGAAATGCAAATCATAATGACTCTGAGATTCCATCTCACACCCATCAGAATAGCTAAGTTCAAAAACTCAAGTGACAGCATGTGCTCGCGAGGATGTGGAGAAAGAGGAACACTGTTCTACTGCTGGTGGGAGAACAAATTTATACAATCACTTTGGAAATAAATCTGGTTATATCTCAGAAAATAAGGAATTGTTCTACCTCAAGACTCAGCCATACCACTCCTAAGCATATAACCCAAAATATTTTCCACCAAACCACAAGGACATCTGCACAACTATTTTCATAACAACTTTATTCATAATTGCCAGAAACTGGAATCATCCCAGATGTCCTTCAAACACAGAATATATTTTTTAAAAATGGTACATTTACACAATGTAATACTAGTCAGCTATTAGAAGCAAGGAAATCATCCAATTTGCAAGCAAGTGGATAGAAATAAAATAGCTCACCCTGAGTAAGCAAACCCAGACCCAGAACGATACATATGGTATGTACTCAGTTATAAATGGATATTAGCCATATATTACAAGATAACCATCCTACAACCCACAGACCCAAAAAGACAGGAACCTAGCATAATTATCCTATGAAAGACCCCACCCAGAAACCGATTGAAACAGATATTAAGATACATAGCCAAACATTATATGTAGCTCTGGGAGTCCTGTATAAGAGAGAAAGGAGGAATAGAGGGATCTAGAGGGGACAAGAGCCAACCAACCTAGGCCCCTAGAGGCTTACTGAGACTGAAACATCATCCAAAGAAAGGAAGGAAGGAAGGAACGAACGAACGAAAGAAGGAATGAAGGAAGAAAAAAAAAGAAAAGGTTAAAAAAAAACATATATTGACTGGACGTAGGCCCTGACACATGTATAGATGATAGGAAGCACAGTCTTCAGACAATCACTTAGCAAATGTAGCAGGATGGGAGCCCAATCTCATACACAGATTCTGTTGCCTGTTAGTGGAACACCTTACTGTATCTGGGCAGACTTGTAGGGCACCAGGGCAAGAGGAAACTCTTAGCCCTCATGCAACTTGATGAAAAGAGGGTGGATCAATATGTGGGGGACTACCCTTATCTGAGGAGGAGAGTGGAAGAGGGGGAAGAGCCTGAGATGGTGGGACCTCGTGGAGAGAAGTGAAGGGGCTGCAATGGACATGTAGCTTGAATGAGTAAAAATTTTAAAATCATCCATATTGATTAATCTGTGATAGTGTACCTTCTCATTCACCTGCAGTGAAGAGAGTTCCTACCTGTCCACCAGCTTTCCAGAATCTGTTGTTGGTTTTTTAATACCTGCCACTCTGGGTGCGCTAAGAAGCAGGAGGACAATTCTATTCCTTGTTATTTAGAAACAGAATTTTCCAGTAGGTATCCTGACAGCAATTATATGCAAAAATATTATACACTGCAACATTCTAATCTGTTTTCTTCTTTAGCCACATTAAACTTTATTTTTTCTTGTACATATACTATGATGATTCCAAAGGTCCATATAAAAAGTGTTTTCTCAAAATTTTTCTTTGTTTGGTTTGTCTGTTGGATTCCTACTCAACCTTAGATGACATTGTAAACATCTCTTCTTTACTGGGAGTTGTATCTGACCAAAGTCCTCAAATCCTGTTATTTACTGAAGTGGATTACTACATGGTCCTCACCTCATTTATGATTTTAAAGCTATTTGAATTGCTAACTGATACATTCATGTAGCTTCCTCTAGATTTTAATATGCATTATCTTATAAATATTCTTCTGTAGTTTTTATCTGAAGTGCCAATGTATTATAGGTACTCATGAAGCATTAATGGCAAATCTAGATTAACTCTGTATCCATATTTATCTTTTATCAAGCTATATTATTTTCTATAGTGATTTTTCTGTTATGCACACATAAGCCACTGTCATTTTGCCAAAGTAGTGACCAAGCCCTTCTATTAAATCATAGCATTAACTATTCAGAGACTAGGAACTTAAACCTAATTGTTAAATAAGCCAGTGATAGGAAAACTCTGCAATGAATTAGTGCTCATAAGTTGCCATTTGCTCATCACAGATGCATTAAAGCACAACTTGGCACAGTTCTTAGACCAGAAACTGACTCATGAGGGATATCAGATTTCCTTGCTTCCATTTTGTTTTCATCCTTCTAGTTTGTTTGAAAACTCATAAAAACCATACGATAAGTTTTCAAATAAAACTGTAGCAGTTCCAAATTGACTTATTTGTGTATATAGTTTGACATTTTATTCACCACCCTTCATCTCTTCCCATCCATCCATGAGTCCCTATACCACAGGAAAAAAAATGCAAAGGAATATTCTTGCACTGCATGAGGTAGACTGGACAGCAGGTATCATCTTTTTTTTTTTTTAAACATGGTAGTTCTATCTCTATCATTTCATAACACTTTAAATGTACTGGTTGGTGATTAAAATCATGTTTGATGAGGAGTCATTCAAATTCTTGAAATAACTGTTGGACATTTTCTGGAGTGATAGAAAGAACACACACATTGATAGCTCCCTTCTCAATTTTGTGGTAACCCAGAATATCTCTCTAGAGTTAGTCATCATTTTACCACTTAAAATGAAAACTCATTGTGTTATTCTTGTCCTCAGATACAGAAAATGTTCCCAAAGTTAAAAATAAAACTTGTGATCTATTGAGAAGAACTTGTAAAGATTTCTTTCACTTTGCTTTTGTTTCACTATCTGAGAAATCTGGGAAATAATTGCTACTTACCTTCCTAGCTGAAAAAATTATGAGAATTATTAAAATAATGTATGTAAATTATATATCTGTCAGGAGCACTGGATAATTGAGTAATATATTCCACTGCTAAAATCCCATATGGGTGGTGTTTAAATTTTGCCTTACTGATTAAATAAGTAATTTCCACATAGAACTACATGTACTGAAGATCATTGTTCTTTATGTTAGACAGGTTATGTGTTGTCTTAATTAGTTAAATGGACAGAGGCTTAAAATATCCCCATGAAAACAAGCACGGGCGTTCTATATTAATAATAACAGACACGGTTAGAAGCTTGTCCTGTTTACCATAGGGCTTTTACCTGTTTTCAGTGCAATATTTTTATTTAATAGTGTTGATCCCTTCAAGTAAGTTACATTAAGATAAAATGAGTTTGGGTGGCTGACACATCTGAGTTCAAATCATCTTTGATGAACATTAACTGTGTGACACAGAACCAGCTCCCTTTCCTTCTATGAACCTCAGTATCAAATGGCACTAAGTGGTTAATGTTTACTAAGGATTACTGATCTCTATTGTAAATATCAAGTTCTAATGAGAAGTTCAGTGAATGACAGTCATCATTGATGGTGAAATATAATGTCCATTAATACTTTGTTTCAGTCCTAGTATTTATTATGGAATGTAAACAATCACCATGGCTGTAGAGGCTTCATTGTGTTCGGTCGTCACATGATCAAGTTGTTGGAGGAAAGTTTAATACATTGGTTCTCAGAAAATGATTTCAGTGCTCAGGGATCCAGTTACCATCCCTTCTGAGGGACTCTCTGAATGGTTAATAAAAGTTGTTGATGGCCAATTATCTAGGCAGAAGGAGTATAGGAAGGGGAGAATCCCTAGGATGAAGAAAGGAACGCTAGGTTTTACACAAAGGAAGGTCTCTTCCTGCCAAGTCTTAAGGAGCAGCAGGACATCTGGGTGTGAGGACTATGAGCTTGAATATATAGCAAGCCACATGACTGGTTGGTATTAGGTGGTGGTTCCAGTTGAGAATCTCCTCAGCCAAGGCCTAAGCACTGAAACATTAAAAGGTCTTGGTGTACTTAATTATTGTGAAAAGAACACTGTGGGCTTAAAGCCTCCAACTAAGATGATTCAGGTAAATCAGGCCTGCCGACCTCCCATGCAGCCACTGACTGCTCCACTGGCCTAGATTAAAAATGTACAGTTATTAATAAATATCATTGTTAACAAGGTTGCAGTTTCATCAAATTCATTTTGTTCGATTCTTGCAGAACTTCATCACACTTCACTGATATGGAAAGTGCAGTTACACTAATTTACTCAAGTTAGTACTGGGATTGTGTTTAGAACTTTTACTTTTCAAAATCTGACAAACTTTAATTGTGAAACCAAATTACTTTACCATTTATTTAAATTTCTTTTGCAATAAATGGCACAGGAGGTCATCAGCATTTAGATCACTTCTTTTTAAAATATTTTTGGTATTATAATTACATCATTTTCCCTTAGCCATTTCTTCCTCCAAATACTTTCCATATATCTTTCCTTGCTCTCTTTTAAACTCATGGAAGTTTTGTTTTGAATTGTTGTTGTTGTTATGTGTGTGTTTATTTCTAAATATATAAATACAACCTGCTCATTCTGTATATTACTTATATGTATATGATTTCAGAGCTGACCATTTAGCATTGGAAAACCAGTTTGGTGGTTCTTTCCTGGGAATACTATTTTTTCCCAAGGAGGATGAGTGACCCAGTTGATTCTGCCTGGCAGACTTCCTCAATAGCTGTCCCCATCGGGGGCCTGCAACCACCACTGCAATCCAGTGTCGCTGGGACCGTTCAGCTCTACACAATGCCCCAGCCGGAACCTCAGTGAAGTCTGCAAGATCAGCTTCTGCCTACAAACCCCTTAGGTCATCTAAACAGCTGAGAACAGAAGGACTGAACATAAAAGGATTGTATTAACATTTTTAATCATTTTTCCCATTTGGGTTGGGGCCCCAAACAGGTCTACTATGACCCAAATCAGCAGGAAGTCACTTTAAGAGAGCAACGTCCCATGCCCAGAGGGTGGGGAGGGTGTTTCTCCGCCCTTCTTTTTGGTTATTTGAAGGTTAACTGAAAACTCTGTTATGTAGGGGAAGAGACTACAGGCTGATAAATGGTCCTGTCTTAATGGGTTTTGGAGGTTAGCCCCAGGGAATTCCTACTTTTCCTTTTCTGTATCCTTCTTCCTCTCCTATGTAGGAGTGCATGGGCTTGAGAAAAATGAGATATAGTCATAGCACAGGAAGGTCCAAGAAGAAGGGGCAGATTATTGAATATGCCCTTATACCTTTGTATATTGATACAAAATTAGTAGGTTATTTGGCTAAAGTGATATTGACCATTGTTTATTGTGCAAAAATAAGATTGTATTGGATTACATCGATATTGATCTTTGTATATTGATACAAAATTAAGATTATAGTTGGCCACAATGGTATTGACCCTTGCATATGGACGTAATATTAAGATTATATTGGGCTACATAGGCATTGATCTTGGTATATTGATACATAATTAAGACTATATTTAACCACAATTGAATAGATCTTTGTATATTGATACAAATTTAAAGATAATGCTTCCCAATGGTATCATACCTAGAGATACTTAAAAATAAAATGTGAAGCTCTGACCTCTTGATACCAACCGTCTAAAACGGTCTAGGATAGTTAAAACAAACTCCTAGTCACTCTCAGTATTCTTTATTTGCCTATAAGACTTTGTCTAAGCTTGTGAGCATTCCTTGACTGTTTTAATATGTCTATTAGTGTCCCTCTTGTCCAGATAATGTTCAGATAGCCATGTTGGTGAGACAAAATGGGTATAGTTTCTGTCATTTGTAGAGACACTGTTTCATAGCAAGCCCCCTGTTCTCCTGGATTTTATTTTTGCAACAGACCTCAAGGTTTAAATCATGCACACATTGACTCAAATAGCACTGAGGTTTTTCAAACTTTGTGAGAAGACTCTCATATACTATTTTCTGTAGAGTGTTATTAAATTTGTAAACTTCAAAATACAAAGAAGAAATCACACAATAGTCAAGCATTTACTGTCTGCTCTATTCATAGTGCCTGATCAACTCACTCATTTATAATGAAAATAGAAGCAAGGTTATAAGAACCCTTTCATATGACAAGTGTTTGGACATTATAAAACAGCATCTGAGAGAGCCGCATGCAGAAAAGCACAAATAGCAGCAGTGATATAAAGATTTGTATGCCTCACATTACAGAGGGAGTATGGCGAAGGCAGTGAAGTGCAGTAGGTGTTTTTTACTGACACCAAATGTGAACCACATAATCTTTCTTAGATAAATAACTGCGACAGAAACAGCGTGGAGGAGGAGGCCATGACAGACATCATCAAACAGCTGGAAGAAAATGTCTGTCTATTCAGACTCTTAGATCCTGTGAAACTGTCCTTCAAAGTGAGATTGATAATGTCATTCTTAGTTGTAAAGAGCCTAAAATGTGCCATGAATAAATCAGTTGTAATAAACACTATTGACATTTGTTAGGATAAAAAAAAAAATGGCCCTATAAGAAAACTATGAGCTTTGATAATAAAGGAAACCCAGAGGCATGGTAACTATCCCAATATATACCATACGCTATTTGGTTCTTTTATTTTTTTTAATGAGAAAATATCATTACTGAAAGAAAAGAGAGCCCTGGAGTTTGGATCCAAAGCATCCATGTAAAAGACAGTGCTGGCCTTTTGTATCCCAGTATCCCAGTGTTCAAAAGATAAAAACTGAACCCTTAAACAAGTTGTCTGCATAGATCACCTAAATTAGCAAGTTATGAGTTTAAGTGGAGACTCTGTCTCACTATCTCAATATATATGGTGGCAAACAATTGAGGAAGACATCAACCCTGGGACAAGTGTCTTCACACATATGGGATATACCCCATGCATGCTACAGCCACACATAGCCAAATAAAATGTAGAAAAATCATAGCTTTGATGGTGCTTCACTATATGGAAATGAAATATTACAACATATACAACCTATGTGGGCAATAAGTTCTCTATGTTTTGCCAAAATGATAGTATACCAAATGTAAGCAAATTGCTAATATTTTAGATATATTTAATTTGGTTTATTACTACTGTCTATATCTGACAGTAAATCCACACATCTCACTGCTGTGAGCAATTAGCTTATCAGCTTATGGATGAAGTCAGGT